>CAJNIZ010045406.1:0-15333 GCA_905231905.1 Symbiodinium pilosum
AAGGCTTAGAGAAATGAAGGAGATGGCCCTAAATAGATGGGCTGCGCAAGGTCCAGGTAGATTTTGCCCAGTCCCTGCGGAAGCTTCCTACTTTTCAGTAGGGTTTAGGTTTAGGGTGCGCCCCACTTTTCTCTATGAAGATGATGCTGAGAATACTCAGGTGACCAAAGAATCTTGGAAAATGTTAAGTAAACGATGGTTGAGTATACTTGCAACCTCGTTTAGGGATGCAGCGTCCGATGCTCCAAGTACACCCCAAACCCCAAACAGTTTTTTAATATAGCGCTATCTTCCCTGAACAGAAGGCGAAACAAACAAGGCGCCAGTCAAACGCCGCGAGGTCTGTGGAGCCGTAGTAATCTTGCCAGAACCGCGCATTCGAAAGCGTGTAGGCGTCCCTGACGGTGCTTTGGGAGTTTCTTACAATGACACTGATCGAAACCTTCTGAATAGGGATCTTCATAATCTATCTGTAGTCACCATGTGTCCCTACCGTCCCTGAGGGTCCCCTGTCGTTAGAGACCCTCATTAGAGTAGGGTTTGGACCGCAGAAAAAGTACAAGAGCTATGCCTTTGCCTTTTCAGCTCTTGGTAGTTTCTTAGTCTTGGGGCCCGAAAATAATAGCCAAACAGTGCCTCCAGGATTCAAAAAACAAAACAGATACTGTCTGTAGAACTTAGGCCCAGGCCAGGTATTTCTCACTTAAAAACCCTAACCCCTAGAAACCCTACACCACCAACGGGAAGTCAATCGCATGGTCTTTTTGGTGCAGAGCTGCTGTCAGGGGTGTATAGAGTCACAACGAAATGGAAACAGGCGCTTATATGAGCTATAGTCTAAACTCCTAGTATCCCCCTTAATATCCCCTATAGTAGTCCTGTATGTAATCCCGTATAGAACCCCCTTTAAGGAGTTTAGACCATGGCTCATATGCTCCTAAGAGCCTCCCCTGATAGCATGGCCACCCTGCCACCCTACTATGTACTCAACATATACGACTAACAATTCTAGAACGGAAGGGTTTGTTTCTTCTTGCCTGGAATTCTTATTCAGTGGCGGGGAGTAAACAATCAGGCTATTTCAAAAATACTCCCAAGCGGTAAACCATGAAGAAAAATACCCTTCCACTAGGGCTAAACCCTAAAACACAGGCCTACACCTAAGCCCCAAACCGTAAACTCCGATCCGCAGGGCCTGGTTTCCACCTCTGCATCATCCAAACCAAGAGCCTACGTTGCAGCTGATTTGGGAGGGCATAGGGAGACCCAAAATTAAACAGGGCCAAAGGGTACTACTGGGTTGCCCAGACCTTAGACCCTAAACCCTAAACCCTAAGCACGAAAAATTAGAGGAGGGATTCTAGTCTAAAGCTCGCGGAGATCTCTCCACGCTCCCTTAGGATCCTCTGAGACCTCCGGGTTTAGGGCTTAGGGTTTCCAATCTAGCAGATCTACCGAGTGTTACCTGTTCAGGGGTTTGAGGGCTTGGGGTTAGGGTTTTAGTGTTCTATAAAATGGTGTCTTGTGCCTAATACTTGTGTATCTTTACCTTACTGTAGGGGTCTAGGGTGCTGTAGGCAGCTCAGAAAACATAGTTCGAAGTCCTGTCGACACATCGCAACATCACTATAACCTGCATCACAACATGACCCACATTCTTTAGGTGGACCCCCACCCCGTAGTAGTGGCATAAAGGGTACTGCATATAATCACTATATCCCTTATGGTCTATATGACTGGGTGGGGGGTCCACCTACCACATTCTATACTTTTTGTGAAGTCCAAAGCCCTGGGCCCAATGGATACGTGTAGCCTTCTTGCCCTGATCCTTACACCCTGAACAGTAAGATTCCTTGGGAAAGCAAAGGGGTTTGCTGAAACGAAAGGACACGCGCAGTCAACATTTTTGAATGAGTGGCAAATCGCTAAAATAGGTCCACATATGCGGATTTCTCAAAATTCAGGGTACACACCATTTTGGGGGGGCTCCCAGAATAAGGATTCCAATATCTTGGGTCTATGTTGGGGTCCCTTTTGGGGGAGATCTGGTGTGTAGGTTTCGGGTTAAGGCTGAGGATTCTTGAGCCTTGGTTTAGGGTTTAGGGTTTAGGGGTTTAGGGGTTTAGGGTTTAGGGGTTTAGGGTTTAGGGTTTAGGGTCAATGGTGTGAAGGGGATTCTAAGGGTTCTACGGAATGATAATTATAGGGCTTTCGGGTGAAGGGCCCTCAAAGTTGGGAAACCATGAAGAGTCATATGGAAAGCAAAAAGAAGATAAAATTGATAATGTGCTTCTACAGGGAGTTGATATAGGGATTGTTTGGTTAGCAGCCTAAGCAGCTAAACAATTCCAAGAAAGTATTGTGAATATGGGCTACAGGTGGACAGATTTGGAATTTCCGCAGGCTGCCCATTACATTGAACCTCTGATGATAAACTCGAAGTGCTTCATCGAATGGCCGTAAATGGCCCGGGGGCGTCCGTGAGAATTAGGCGATACAGCTTCAAAACACATGCGTGCCTCAAGAATGCAGATCTTTCCGACTCGGGCCTTCCTTACAATCTTGAGGGCCACCCTTATCAAGAGGTACCAGCGAAACAGGAAATTTGAAAAAGTAGAAACCTGTTAAAGAAAGGTTGCTATACACGGAGCAGCCATACTTACATGAGCTATAGTCTAAACTCCTTAAAGGGGGGATATATAGAGGATTATATAGTGGAGTACTATAGGCCTTAGTAAGGGGATACTAGGAGTTTAGACTATAGCTCACATGAATAGCCTGATTAATGCTTGGATCTCCATCACTAAGGCGAGTAGCCAGTTCAGGGTTCAGTACCCTCTATAGGTAGGTATGTACATATGGGTGGTTGTCAAAATTATGGTCCCTTTTTGGGTCCGTATTATAATACGGCACCTAATTTTTAGGGTACCCAAAAAGGGACCAACATTTTGACAACCACCCATATATATATATACATACTACGAAACACCAGTTGTCTGAAACAACAATCGCTGTATAAGGGACAGAAGGCAAAATCCTGGTCCTCACTTGAGTGCTTTCATGTCGAACGTACCAACCCCCAAGCCAACCTGCAACCTGAACAGGTACCCGTTTAGGGGGGGGGGGTTAGGGCTTAAGATTTTGTTGACTAATGCCCATGGAGATTTCGTTGCTAGTTCGCAAAAGAGGGCCCTTTGGAGGTTCAGGGTAATTCTGCCCCATGTATAGCCCAAGTACAAGATCTCCGAATCAAAGGGTTTAAAGGTTTAGAGTCTATAGGGTGTAAATGTAAAGGTTTTAGGGTTTAGAGAGTTCAGCGCAATAGTTGAACTCATTCTACTTGGGTTAATAGATTATCAGTGACAATGAACCTACAAGTAGTGCCCCCAGGTTCCAAGGCCGCCCACCTCCAAGATAGACACTGCCTTGCACTGAAAAACGAAGTACGTAAGCAAGGGGGCTTCAAGTCTCAAATGCAACAGTCTGAATTGCTTTTGGCAACAAAACCCTCAAATTGAGTATACAGCTGGACCCTTCGGGGGAAAGAAGGTTACGCACGTAGCGTCAAGAGCTAAGCAAGAGGAAGAAAGGCTAAATCCAGATCCTTAATCTCAAGCTCTGAACCCTAAACTCTGAAACCCTACTTCACAAACCCTCAAGCCCTAGAACGTAAAGCCCTAAAAACCCAACCCTTAAACTCCATCTGCGGAGGTCCTGCTGGTAGATAGTGCCGCGCAAGATGCGGGCCATGAAGTGGAGCTCTTGACCTTTGATGGGTTCAGCTTCATGGAGTTGACTTAGAACTTAGGGATTCGGGAATCGATTCAGAGTTGACATCTACCAACAGCTTAGTAGAAATCACCCCTTAAGTAGTATGTATAATTCCGAAAACTGTATATAGGTAATTCAAGTGCTCAGTTGGTTTAGGGTCCCCTAAGGGTCCAAGGACCCAAATAATGGGGCTTTAGGGCCCAAATACTATGATATTATTGGTATTTGGGCCCTAAAACCCTATTATTGGGGTCCTTGGACCCTTAGGGGTCTAGAGGGTCCATAGTGTGGCACCCTTAGGGCCTATACGGTCCATGGTCATGCACCTGTTGACTGTTGGTGCCTGAAGCAAAATAATGTTGGGATCCAATGCCAAGTTGAACCTTCCATGGCTTCTCCTTCATTTTCTGAAGTTCTGCTGAAACAGAGATTAATCAGGTTGAAACAACTGGCTTGCTCCAAAACTGATACCGACATACATGGAAAATACATTTTACATCTCAGATGCGTATGTGAACCCCTAGAGATCGCAGCGCTTAAAGCATACTTGACAACATTGAAGCCTGGATGGCTCAACCCTCTACCCCCGGTGCCCGCAACGTAGAAAAAACAAACTGACTCTTTACAACTGGAACTGTTCATGGCAGACTCGAAAACCAGGACATCACACTTGCTCTGCCAAAATAGTGAGCCTGAATTGCAAGGTTGGAAGGATGCTGAACGATCATACATGAGGTACGAGGGCCCTGTACAAGTAGTACCGCAAGACTGGCGACACTTACTTTTTGAGCTACATTCGCGACTGGCTGAAACTGTGCTCCTCTGGTGGGGCTCCGACTCTACTAGTCTGGAGATATGTGGGGAGGATGACCTAAATCCTAAACCGAACCACTAAAACCCCAAGCCCTTAATCCCTAAAACCCCAAACAGGACTCTAGGAACTCAAGCTTGGCAACGGATAGCTCAAATAATCTCTTGACTCTACACACAAGGCCTGAGGCCCGTACTCCTAAGACCTACCTATACGAACCAATGTACCTCTTAAACAAGGGTTTTGTACCTAATGCTTTGGTATCTTTACCTTTTTAAAAGGGTCTTGACTTCTGTCAGCTCACCCTGGAATCTAGAATCTATGCCCCAAATCCATACCCTGAACCCTGAACCCGAAACCCTAAACCCTTTATCCCTGAACCCTAAACCCTGAATCCCTAAACCCCCAACCCTAAATCCCTCAACCATGCCCTAAACCCCAAATCCCTGCACAGGAGGTTCGCAGCTCAGACAAGGTGCCCTCTGAGCTTTCCTCCTGGCTTAAGGTTTAGGACGTAGGGTTAAAAGTTTAGGATTTAGGGTTGAGGGTTCAGGATTTAGGGTTTAGGGCTTTGGGCACAGGATTTAGGAACCTGCGCAGTAGCAAAGCATGACACCGTCCGCATTGGGATTTTTTGGGTGCCTAGACTGTACCTGCACCCCCCCTAAACCCTACTACACCTACAGTTCTATGGGTTATACTTTTTCATTCTGGGGTAGTAAGCACTAAGCTTTACAGCTTTACAGCTAAGCTTTGCAGCTAAGCTTGAGGGCCTTGGCTGCAGGCTTCAGGGTTTACACTTTAGATTTTCCGCCTTAGGATTTCTAGCTTAGCGTTTACATTTTCAGGGTTTAGGGTCTAGGAATTAAGGTTCACAACTTTCTTTGTAAAGGTCTGCCACGGAGCCACGTGCTTTAGGATTGTGGCACTCGAATACCCCGGTGCATCTTGTACAGGGTTCTTCTTGAGCTTCTGAAGATCCCACTGCGCCAGCCTAGCTGTGGATCCAGGTTGTCTTGTCCCAGTAGCTGTAGACCCTTAGTGTCTACAGCGTGTACATATAGTCTAGATTGAAACGTCTTCCGTAAACCAGGAGATAGAACCATCATAAAGATCTCAAGCATCCACAGTAATAAGCTTCTGGGCACAGGCAATAATTAATCAGTGTGTCACCTCCATCTATCATACCTGATATGTGCTCCCTGGCAAATGTAGTTGCATGAGCGGGCTCTTTATTCTACATGCTATCTGCTGCCAGCCCTATGAGCAGGAAACCCTAGCTTGAACCCTTCCCCTGAAATCAATCTGTCACAGAACCCTGGCCTAAGCCAATATGTTTCCGCACATAAGCCTGTATAGGCCCCTTTAAGAAAGACCGTAGTCCTTCGAGGAGTGCTGTAAACAGAAGACCTACACCCAAACGCCTAGGCCCAAAACGTTTTAGGCTTCCATGTCCACCTGAAGGACCAAGTGCCCAAATGTTACGGTTTACAGAGACCGCCATCATGTCGATTTAGTATTCGGGACCTAGCCCATGTATTTGGGCATTTGCCCTTTGTGTCATAGTTTCGGCGAGTGCCGGGCGTGAAGCCCTAAGGGTCCGAGACTTAATAATCATATACTCCCACCAAAACCTATACTATAATTCCTATTGCCAAAGCCCTAAGTACCCAACCACTGCGTACACGGACCCTAAACCCTAAAACCTAAACCCTAAAGCCTTAACACTAAACCCTTAGGGAAAGTGGAGCTGGTCCTTTGCCAGCTTCTTCTCTGCTCCAGCTAAAGCTTCTCCAAGCCCTTCCGGCAAATGGCGGATGCATTCTGCGTACACCAAACTCTACTTTAGTGTCTATAGGGTGTAGGGTTTACTGGGCTTAGGGTTTCTAGTTTATAGGGCTTAGGGTTTATGGGGTTTAGGGCTTATAGGGTTGAGGGTTGATAGCGTTGAGGGTTTATAGGGTTTAGTGTTTAGCCTACGAACTACAGTTCATGGGACTTATAACCATATACTTGTCCCTTCTACAACCCATGTAGAGCCTAACTTGTGACTGAGGGACCCTTCCTGCCGCTCCTGACTACTGAGCCTTGAGGACTTTAGGGTTTGGGCTCAAGGAAGAAAAAAAGGATCCTCTCTACATGATGATAAGAAATCCCGTGCCCCAAAAGTTCATCCCCTACTCGCTGATCATGCAACATGTCCCAACACCCCAGAGGCAAATGGAACCTCCCAAAAATGACCGCATTGAGGGAAACCAGGGGCTCATTGATCCTTTAGGGGGTCTGGGTATTGCAACTGGGGCTTTGGCACTAGGAATTCTAGTACAGGTTTTTTTTGGCGAAGTACATGAGTATTGAGTACCCGTAGGGCTGAGGGGGGTGGTCGTAGTATTGGATGAAGGGGGATTGCACATGTTTGTGGGGATGGCCCTCTGGGCTTTAAAACCTCGCAATGCCATGAAATGACCATCGGCACGATAGTATTGGTAATTAGTCAGGCTCCCTCACAGTACAATCCCAATAAATCCATAAACCCAGCGTCCAGGTCAAGTTCCTTTCTCTTGCCCATGAACTACAGACACTTAGTGAGGCACCTACACCCTAAACCCTAAACCCAAACCCTAAACCCTTAAACCCTAAACCCTACTAAACCATGAATCCTCCACACCTGGACCCTGAAACCTAAACCCTAAACCTTAAACCCTGAATTTTGAACCCCCAGACCCTGGACCCAGTACTAATCGTGGCCAAGTAAACTGTACTTACAACCCCCTGACAACCCCTCTGAGTCCTTAATAGGGTTCTAATTGCGTAATTGGGCAATTGGGTTCTAAGCAACCGCTAGAATTGGGTTTCGAATATGTATGGTCCCCCTTTAAGTAGATAGAACATGTCGGTGAGTATATTATAATAGGATCCCCATATACCCCATAGTCTATCTACTTAAGGGGGACGACAGCCCCTAAAGCCTAAACCCGAAACCCTAAACCCTATATTCCATCTACTTAAGGGGGACTTATGGGGTATAGGGGGATCTGATTATAATATACCGAAAGCCATATTTTATCTACTCAAGGGGGACTATAACCCTCAACCCTAAACCCTAAATAGTAGTTTCCATTCTCTTTTCCATTATCCCAATATAACCCCAATATAGCCCTATATTCTATCTACTTCAGGGGGACTAAATCCCTAAACCCTAAAACCCAAAACCCTGAAACCCTAACCCTAAAACCCTAAACCCTAAACCCTAATATATCCCGAACCAAGTGCTTGCCATAGGCCCCCGGCTTTTTGCTGCAGAAGCATCCAAGCGGCCGGCTTCAAAGAGCTCCTCCGACAATTGCGGAGGTAAGTCTCTATATTATAGTACCCTAGAAGCCCAGCTACCTGTATATTGGGTTCCTGTCCTCCAGTCCCTATATAAATGTATACTATCCATGACCCAAGGACCTACTATATGGGTACCTGGGCTTCTAGGGGTATATTGTAATATTAAATGGTATTTTATGGTATATTATTGTATATTATAAGGTAATTAAGGTAGACCCCTGAATAATGAGACCCTCGCCTCAGTAGGGATTATAATAGGGATCCTAAAATCAAGGCCCTTAAAATGAAGGGCTTTATTGTTTATTAATCATGGGTCTACAACCCTAAAACCTAAACCCTAAACCCTTACTAGTAGTTTCCATTTTCTTTTCCATTATCCCTATACAGCCCCATCTTACAAAGCAGTGCAGGGCAAGGGGAACTTAGCTTTAGGGCTTAGGGTTCGGGAGCCATCGGTTGCTTTTGAGGTTCAGGTTGAACCCTAAATGGTTTAGGGTTTAGGGTTTGGGGTTTAGGGTTTAGGGGTTTAGGGTTACTAAACCCCCAACCCTAAACCCTAAACCGATTTAAGGCTAAGGGTTGAACCTGATAGCCACCTGTTGCGTGATGCCCTGCATATGAGCCATTGTCTAAATTTCTAGTATCCCCCTCAAGAACCCCTGTAATAGTCCCCTATATAATTCCCAGTATAACCTCCCTTTTAGGAATTTAGACTATAGTACATATGAGCTCTCACATGCCCCGGGTGGCACGCGAAGGTGCAGGCTTAAAGGTCATACTGGTCATACGCTTCGCCAAGTAACAGGATAGCATGCACCACGCTAAACCAAGAGTTTTAAGCCTACGTTCAGTGGGGAATTTGGAGCGAGGGTACTTTTTAGATTCAATACTCCACCGCTTGGACCAGAAATGAAGACTCTAACTGGACCCTAAACCTCAAAACACGAGCACTAAACACCAACACCTAAACCCCAAGCCTAAAGCCCTAAGCCGCAAAATGTCAAGCCCTAGAGCCTAAGCCCTGAACCCTAAACCCTAGCCCAAGGGTTTGGGGTCAAGTGTTTAAGGTTTTTTAGGACCCTAAACTCTGAACCATATAAGCACTGCGCCCTGAACTACTGGTGGTCAGTACAGAACAGCGAATGGCGTCCTACAGAGGTCCAAGAATAAACCTCCAAATGAGCAATAGTCTAACCTGCTGAGAAGGGGCTATATAAGGGAGTATGATAGGGGCTACTATTAACGGGGATACTAGGAGTTCAAACTATAGCTCAACTATTGGTAGCTTCCATGCCCCCCGGTACTTAAAACCCTGACAACTAGTAGTGTCCATCTTCTTTTCTCTACGTTCAAGTCTCTGCTAGCCACCGAAACCAGAAACCCCAAAGCCCAAAACCCACGATGGCCGTTTAGGGTTTAGGGTTGTAGGTTCTTTTCAATGCCTTAAAGTCCCTGCTACGCACAGACCCCTACTATAGTAAAGTCTATGTTCGATTTCATTCTACGGGAACCACTACTGACCTCTAGTAGAGAGCCCGATGTATCCGCTGCGTGTGCCTAGAACTGCTATCTATGCCCCTCTAGAGGGGCCCATGCCTACTGACCAGCAGCAAGTAAAACCTAAACCCTAGACCTTTCGCCGTTAACCCTGAGTCTTAAACCGTAAACCCTGAACCTAAATGAACCCTTAAATTGAATCCAAACCCCTGAGCCGCCCTAGACCATAAACCCCAAATCCCAGACTCTAAGCCCTAGCTCCTATAAACCCCATCCTTCGCGCTGGCTTCCACTTCGGCCAGGAGAACCCGTACACGCTGTAGCCTTGTTGCACAATCCAGCAAGTGCGGGAGGCGAGTGTAAGCTGTATGCCACAGGAAATCTGACATATCATAAATTCAGGACATTGGAATCCTGCCATAAGTAGGATCCAAGGTGTAGCCATGAAAACTTTTCAGTATTGGCTTGAGGGTCAAGACGCTAGCTATTACCTGGGCCCTGAAAGTAAGTAAGATAATAGCCCAAAACACCTAAATATAGCCCAAAAGGCTATTATTCTGCATACTTTTGGGGTTCAGGTAGGGCTGATTTATAAGGTGCTCGACGTTGTGTGGAGGTTGAGGCTTGCAGGGGGAGACTCTGCACCCTAAACTGCATCAGAAATCCTCCGCGATCACGCATAAAGCTGGAAGGTTATATGCCCGCGGTTTAGGGTAAAGGGCTTAGGGTGTAGGGTTCAAAAGCTGGAAAGTTACAGGAAATCACTGGGTTGCTGTGAAGCATTTTCATTGAGGCTATCGCAATGAGTATGTAGAGAAAATAGGGGTTTCCTAACTTTGGTAACTTAATTTAAGTTCCTGAACAGCAACTCAGAAACATTACCCCAGGAGTTCATGTGTCCAGTCATTCACTGACTGTGATTTTCGTGCTAGTAAGTGTAGTATTCACGGGCTCTTGGGCAAGTATATGACTATCGAGAACTTGGACTCGTAGCGTAACTGCATAAAAGAAACAGCATCCGGCAAACTGTTGCCGGCCATCCAGGGCTTGCGTGTTTAGGGTTTAGCGTTCAGGGTCTGAACCCTAAACTCTAAACAGTAGTTTCCATGCCATTTTCTATCATCCGCCCCAATATGTGCACCCACAGGCCCAGAACCCCGTCATTGCCTTTGTGTCCCTTCGCTACCTGAATATAGAAGCCAAATGGCGCATCACTTCCAATAGCTGCCGCGGTAGTAGCACCCATCCTTACCCGCTGGATGCAGGTTGGCAGTTTCCAGGGCTTAATGCAGCTCAGGTGAGCTAGAACCTAAACTCTTCAAGGGAGATATATACGGGGATATATAGACGAGCATTATTGGGGTTGTAAAGGGAGATACTAAGAGTTTAGACTATAGCTCATATGCCCAATATGCGGCCTTTCTCAAGTGTTCCTCAATGTCCTGTGAAGATTCTGTTTTTTTGGGGGTTGGTCGTGTAGACTTTAGGGCCTATAGCCTCAGGTAGTCCTAATATTCCAGGTATGAATCTTTGAGGTCTATAGTCCCCCTTAAATAGATAGAATATGGCTTTGGGTACTATGATAATGAGATCCCTATATACCCTATATTCTATCTACTTAAGGGGGACTATAAGTCTAGACGTGGTATTTACTTGGAGTTCCAAGGCGTTTTTGGTGCAGGAGTTAGAGGACATGCGGGTTTGGAAAAATGGTGGGTCCTATTTTGGGGGTCCCTGTAGTCAGGCAGGGAATTCCATTGGGGTCTATATGGGGGTTTCCCAAAATTTCTTTTTGGGGGGGCTCCATAATAAGGATTATAATATTGATGGGTCAATGTTGGGGTCCCCTAATTTGGGAACCGGGAACCTACCACGTCTTGTGAGCCCAATCATGGAAACCACCACATGACTGCCGGAATGATTCTACCCTACATGGCGAACATCGCACAACTCTCATAATGAAAGGATTTTAGTAAACCCAATCCCGGAAAGAGGTCCCCATAGCTAGCCCTAGAAGCCCAGATACCTATCAATTGGGTTCCTGTGGTAGGATACAAACTTGTCCAATTTTCAGGGGCACGGTGTGGGATCCAAAGCCCTCTCACTAGGGCGCGGTCCCTGTTTCGGGGCGACTTGCTTCACATGAGCTATAGTCTAAACTCCTTCAAGGGGGTTATATAGGGGATTATATAGGAACTATTATAGGGCTTATTAAGGGAGATGCTAGGAGTTTCGACTACAGCTCACATGAAGTAGGACCCCAAGCTTGAGCCTCTTGAGTGGTATAACGGTATAGATCTCAACTGCAACGGAATGCAAGCGCATCCTGGATACTTTGTCCTTATACCGGCTCCACCCGAAGTACCCGAACATCTACCCGGGAGTCCTAGAGAAACCTTCTCCGATGAGATATCCTACCCTGGAATCAAGGGTTTCAGGCTTGCACCCCTAGGGTTGTACCCTTTTAAGGGACTCTTGGGGACTACATGGGTTCATTAAAAAAAAAAATCTCGGGGTTATTGGGGAACCTTTTAGGGGTACGACCTTAGGGGTACAACCCGGGAACCCTTGATGGAAGGGCTACCTTCCACACATGGGAAACAGCAAGAAACACCAAGTTCAGTTACAACCAATACCGGCCTAGAACCATTTGAGCTATAGTCTAAACTCCTTAAGGGGGGGTTAAATAGGGGAGTATTTTAGGGGCTGTTCAGGGGGATACTAGGAGTCTAGACTATAGCTCATCTGGACCAACTGTCTTAGGTTAGGCCCCCACCTGCTAACCACGAGGGATGATGGACATCTAATATAGGGTTTAGGGTTTAGCGTAGGGAAATAGCCCAACATCGATCTAACGTACTACTTTGCCGAAAAATAATAACATTGGCAATTATTTCAGCCGCTTCTTTGCTTAAAAACCACTATATGAACCCAGTTGCCATGTCACTGTCCACTTTCGCTTCCATTTGATTCTTCATTACTGTCGGAATATCCCTAAACCGTGTATATTCCTTGTACAACCCGACATAGTCCCCATACAACCCGTTGGGAAACCCTGAAGGGTTTGGGGTAAACCCTACACCCTGGACCTTGTGGCTCCTAGCGTTTCCTCCATGCTAGGTGTTGCGAAGGAGTGAAGGAATGGAAGCTACTGCACGCCGCTAGATTCCTTTCTAGAAAAATATTGGGATATCTTAGGGTTCAGCGTGTAGGGAATGGGAAAAATGGAAGTCACTATTGAGGGTTGTAGACGGGCCACTATAGCAATCGAGCGATGCCTTCCCTAGTAACAACCAGTAAATGTCAAGAATGCCGAGACGCAGAAGGCCGAGTAGCCGCCGCATTGCGCAGAAGGCATTCGATGCTAGCCGTTCATTGGCTTCTGGGTGTTCCTAAATCAGGGGTACCTTTAAAGGGGATATAGGGCTTACATGAATATAATAAGCTATTACAACAGGATATATAGCCCACTTTTCTGCAGGTATGCTCGTGTTCTTGGTAATTTGGTCCTCTCAGGTATAGTACAGGTTCTAAGACAGCTTCTGGTTGTTGAGTACTTGGACCCTTAGAGCAGCGTTGCGATTGGCGTGACTTGCAAGGGGGAACCTTTACGCTGCTCAGCAACCACATTAGTCGCAGGATGGCTTTAACCCTAAACCCTGAAAGACCTTTCCCAGAGAGTTCATGCAAGCAGGCATTGGGTGCTTGCGAGCTTCGCAAGACTCATGTCTGAGTGGTTGGGTGAATGTATCATCGATATGTACTTGGGCACCGAGGGCTACTCATCCATCCAAAACTGAGCAAACTTCTGCAAGGTATGTAAATAGCTTCCAACATGAGAAGTCGAAGCGTCGTTCAGAAGCTATTTTGGGGTTTCTGGAGATACGGGTACGTCTGGGGACCCCAGTAAGGATACAAGGGGCAAGGTTATGGCAGAGGCATTATGGGGGTCGCCCGTAATTAACGATGATGTAGGGGCCATTTGAGGAGCTCCCATTCATGATGATTTGGGTGCTCCTCGTTGATGGGAGCTATTCCTGATGGGAGGGTTAGGGGACTTAGTAAGTATGCTTATAACCCCTATAATTCCTGCTCAGAGCCCTGAAGCCTAGACCATAAACGGGGCTGGTTAACTGCTAGCTTCAATTAGGCCGAGGCTGAAGAGGTTTTGGGATCATGCAAAGATCCCTTTACCCCTTCACATCCACATATCAGAAAAACTGCCCGCTGGAATAAACCCTGAACCGTGCCCCGTTAATTAATCCCTAAAACCTAATACCTAAACCCAGAACCCGCCAAAAATACCAAGTGTGTATACCTTGCATGTTGGGCTCGAGTTTTTCAACGAGGGGCAGAAACAGGATTACTGAAAACACCCTAGAAGTTTGGTCCAAGAGCCGCCATATACAATATACATGAACACATGTACATTACATGAATACATGCTATACATGCTTATGAATAGATTTTGGGTACGTGGACCTGATAGGAGGGTTTGTTGAAATAATGTGGCCGACCCTGTTCAAGGAGGTCTAGATTGCAAAAAAAAGTTTGTCAAACTCGCCCCTTAACTCTGAATCCTACAGCCTGAGCCCAAATAAATCCTAGACCCTCATGTCTAACCCCAAATCCTACAACCCTAATTAACACAGCTGACACCCCACCAAGCACGCCGTGAACCATGTGCAGCTCTTTCCTTGCCGGACACGGGTCCGGCATGCTTGCTGTGCGGGGGTCCATTTGGACCCCAAAAATTGCAGACATCCAACAATCTAGACCCTAGCCCTAACTCACATAAGAACGAAGTCTTCAAGATGATGGTGACAGCACGTAAGAGCCCCAGGATCCAGCGTGCAATCTTTTCACGACCCTTGAAGTGGAACCATACCTTCAGTCCCTAAGGGTCCAAGGACCCAAATAATAGGGTTTTAGGGCCCAAATACTCTGATATTAATGATATTTGGGCCCTAAAGCCCTATCATGTGGGTCCTTGGACCCTTAGGGATAACTTCAGTGCAACAACCCATCCGCAACAAAAGGTAGGCTTCCTCAAACTCCACGAAAGTCTTTGAGCGGGGCCTCCTCGCACACTCCTTAAACCCTAGCTATCCTAATTGGGAACCCCAACGCGCAGAAATAACATAGTTGTCCCCAGATGATTAAAAATCGTTTGTACATGAAGGTCCCTGCCTTGGAAATGGCTGTTGCTGGAACAGCCGTTTTATTACTAGTTGTGCGGTTGCCTGGGTAATCCCCAAACCACCAAGTGATACTGTGAGGTTGAAGAAACTTAACAATCTTCCGCAAACTCAATCGGGCTGGTTTTGAAACTTGATGCTGTGAATGAAGCTGAATGACAGGTTAATGGCATTACTTCCAGCTGGCTCCTCGTTCGTGTTTGTTATGTTTGTTTTCCTCTTTTTTTTGTAGAGGGCTGGAATTGCAATGCACCGCCCAAAACAAAAATCCCTACGAGGCGCCTGCTTAAGTTTGATGTTCAGGGTGTGAGGTTGAAGCCTCCAGGTTGACTCTACCCTGACGGGCCAAAAGTATATAATCATCGTACACTCATAATAGAAAAAACTGAAGTATATGATGGGTGTATGACGGACCCCTAGCACTGAACCCTAGACCCCAACCCTCTTAGGGTTACATTAAGGTATCGCACTCATTCTCAGAAACGGCATCCCGCAAGCGGGCTCGCCGCGAGCTTGCAAAGTGTCGAAACCTGACAAGCCAAGCTTGACGTACAGGTTCGGGGTAATTCGCACAAGCTAAAGTTTACCCAACGGGTTCATTTCCAGGGAAGGTTTTTCGTGGTATTTGCAGGGTTTCGTTGCTTTTGTGTTTTTCGCTGAAAGGTCTCAAAAAGGGGTTTTGAGGTTTGATTCCAGTTGTCTTCCGCATTTTCTATGATCAGA
>CAJNIZ010045406.1:18921-34590 GCA_905231905.1 Symbiodinium pilosum
TACTTACTAAGTCCCCCTGACTCCTCCGAAGCATACTTTCACCGGGCACCTTTGTGTTTTGAACTCTCGCTCTTGCTCGCCTCTCCCCATTCACCCTCCTGGGTTTAGGGTTTAGGGTTTAGGGTAGGGCATACAACCATGGGGAGCATTAGCTTAGATGGATTCCTACTATAGTACATTGGGTTACATGGGTTATACAGGGATATTGGGGTTATATTGGGATAATGGAAAATAAAATGGAAACTACTATATTAAAGAAGAGCAGTTGCTGTGTTTACAGTAGGGGATAATCACAAACCGTCAACACCAGGATAAGGTGAGTTGCAGTGCAGAAAAACACACACGCACACATACACGTACACGTACCCCTGAAAGTGAGAGAAGTCAGCCTGCCAGTTCCATGCCGTAACGGTTGGTTCTACGAACATGCCGGACGGTGATTTTTGAATATTCCAGCAACAATGACCCATGAATCATATGATCATGGCGCGAACGGTCTATTTTAGGAGGTTGGCTCTTAATCGGAAACCCTAGGCCCTATAGGCCTTCAACCCCAAGCAGATCCCGAAACTCCAAAGCCCCCACCCTTACCCAATGAGTGCACGTACCCAGTGGTTGTGCCCCCGGCATTTTCGTACTAGTAAGCGTAGTACAGGTCTTAGGAGAGCATATGGTCACTGAGAATTTGGACGCTTGGGCATGGTAGTTTCCCAAAATTAGGGCGCCGCAATGATGACCCAAATACACTACAGACCTTCTTATAGGGTTCCCCCAAAAAAGTACCCCTAATTTTGGGAGACCCTAAACCCTAAGCCCTGAACCCTAAACCCTGAGTCCTAAACCCTGAGCCCTAAACCCTCTAAACTCTAAGCCCTAAAACCAAACCCTAAACCCCTGAACCCAAAGCCCTAAACCCCAAACTTTAGCCCTCAAACCCAAACCCTAAACCTTGCTTGCTCAGCTACCAGCGCCCCAGATTACGACTTGCCCATCCGTCCGCAGGGCAGCGAAGCCCAAGCGGAAAGCCTCCAAGTTACAAGTGGCTCCGTGTTTAGGGTTTAGGTTTTAAGGCTTATAGGGTTTATATGGTTTGGGGTTTAAGGCTTGTAGGGCTTATAGGGTTTAGGCCCAGAGAGTTTAGGGTTTAAGGCTTATGGGGTTTAGGGTTTAAGGCTTGTAGGGCTTAGGGTGTAGGACATATTTCCCAGAGAGCCTACCCTACTGGGGAGGGAATATCGGAATTTATGAGGGTTTGAGGTTTAGGGCTTAATAAAGGGATTATATTATGTAGGGATTGAATTCGCTTTTTTCCGTTCTAAGAACCTGTGTGCCATGAACCCTTGACAAAAGAATACATAGCATAGTTGATACCAGCACCCACCGTTTGATTTGAGATAGGGTTCAGGGTTTGGGGTTTTCAGGTTTAGGGGTAACTCTAAATCCTGAACCCTAGTAGGTAAGGGATCCTGGACTCCTTGCATTGCTCATCATCAAGTTCTGACCGACCCGCATATGCGCAGACAGCCCCCCTTTCTGAGGGAACATTGGGGCATCAAGTTCAAGAACTGCAGAACCCTAAGGCTACAAAGGCATAGATGTAGGGGCTTTATGTATCCGAGAGCCTCAAGACTTGGGCACTTGAACCTCTACCCTAAGGATCCAAAATACCTCATTGGGTTAGGGTAAGGCAGTCGTGATGTGTCAGCATCGCACGTTTGGGTTTAGGGATTGGGGGTTTAGGGTTTAGGATTTTAGGGTTTAGGGGCTAGGTACAGCTTTATAAGGATCATAGGGACACAAAACTAGATTAAGGGCTAAGGCGTACAGTCTAAGCCCCAGACTTTAGACCCCAGACCTTAACCGCGTGCGGTTCATGTTCAGGCTTTCTCAAAGGAAAGGTAGGCGTCCCGGAAGAGCAAATAGGGGCTTCAGGGGAACTAGAGTTTTGGGTTTCAGGATTGTGGGTCTACGGTTTGGGGTGTAAGGTCCACTGTCTAGGGTTACGTAGCGGCGGACGGACAAAATCCAGCATGACCTCGTCTACCGAAACCCTTGGAAGTACAGTGCTGTAGTATACCTAGGGGAATGCAGAATTTACTAGGTCGAACACTCAAGCCAGAACGAAAATGTGCAGCCCCGAACCCTCAAGCTGTAGCAGTAACCCCTCCCGCCTAAAGAAACTCTGTAACTCTCCCACTTGGAGAGGACTACAATACAACCCCATTAGCACCAAACTCTAAACTTCCTGCCTGTATCTGCATAACGTCTCGCAAATGCTCGCTCACCGCAGCAGTACGAGATCCAAACCTCTGAAAAAGTTTGAAGCTGGTTGACTTTCTGCGGGTTTGGGGTTTGGGGTTTAGGGTTAAAGGGCTTCTAGAGTTTGAGGTCTAGGGCTAGAAATTTTCTAGGGTTTAGGGTTTTGGGTTTAGCGTTTAGGGGCTTCTAAAGTTTGAGGTCTAGGGCTCTGAACTTAGCTTGTTTTATCTTGTTTCAACATGATGGAGATGGTTCGGAGAACCCATGAGAGGGTTGAGTGTTTTGGGTTTCCCTAAACACCTAAACCCTAATATCTAAGCCCTAAACCCTAATCCCTGAACCCTGAGTCCGAAACCCTAAACCCTAAGCCCTAATCCCTAAACCCTAATCCCTAGACCCTAATCCCTAGACCCTAAACCTGAATCCTTAAACCTTAAACCCCTAAATCTCAGTACCTTGGGCCCAGGAGCCACGGCCAGGGGCTTCCCCAGGTCACCACGCTGCCGTCCTCCCCAACATGCAGGACTAAAAGACCTAGACTCTAGGATCTAGGGTTTAGGATTTAGGGCTAAGGGTTAGGGTTTAAGGGTTACCTAGTGTACTTGGCAGTTACGGTTTCTCAAGTATGTCTACATATTGAACGATGTATAAAAAAGACAATAAATAACAAGTAGTAATAACCAAGTAAGAAGACTTATTCTAACTTGTAACGCACTGCGTTTCATTGTGCTCAGGGTCGAAGTCCGGCACGAAGCAGTGCACCCATCTGCTGGACGCTCACCCCTAAACCCTCAACAAAGCAGCTTTCTGCTGCTTGTGAAAACACTTGGCGCTATCTTCTAAAACGACAGGCCTCCCACATGCCAAACTCAAAAGTGTCCAAGTACCTTTTCATCACATACTTACACAAAAGCTTTACTACAATTGCGGTGCTAGCATCCCAAGTACCCAATTATTGCGTACAAGGACCCTTCAGGAAAACACCCAACGAAAAGCTTGGGAACGCGGTTTAGGGTTTGGGGTTTAGGGTTTGGGATTCATAGTGTTCAGGGTAATTACAAGGTTTCGGGTGCTATAAGAAGCAACGAGTCCCTAGCCCTGAATCCCTCACGCTCATTCCATTACCTAGCCGTGATCCTACATCCTTCTCCCTAGCCGTAAATTCTACACGCACAGCACCCCCAGATCCCCATCCCCAACCCTTAATCCACACCCTGATCCCTCAGCCAGCCGTGTGAATCATGTTGTTTTGAGTTGGTGCCTCGTTCATGTGATGGCTTCCATCTAGATCCAGATGCCCCAAAGTGTTCGTGTTTTGGAGGTTCTCTCCGGTGAAATCATAACATCTACAATCTAAACCCTAGACCCTACAAGCCCGTGAACCATCCCTTCTAGATGTTTGGGGGTTTTATCTAAAGGTCTCGTGGGGAAATTATTTAGGGGAACCGGGCAACCTTTTCCATGATGCCTGTTGGAAAAGATCGGCGTTTGTCAAAATAACCGCCCTTGCAGAATCCCTATGATGGGCCAACATACAATACCCATGCACCCCTGAAACCTATTGGGATACCACCACCTTGATCAACCGTGGTTTAGGGCTTAGGGTTTAAGGACTCTGCTGATTTAAATCTAAACCCTGAATCCTGCACCCCAACTCGTGAGACCGTGACATAAATAAAAAAAAGTGCCCGGAGAGCCAAATAGGGATAACTAGCGAATACAGCTTAACTCATATCAGGGATCCTAGTATCATCTAAGGTACAGTCCCCAATTGAGGGATATTGGGCTAAACCCCAAACCCTAATCCCTGAACCCGAATCCCCAAACCTTCATCCCTAAACCCTAGACCCAAAGCCCTATAAACCCTTCATTAACGCTAAGGGTCCAAGGACCCAAATAATAGTGTTTTAGGGCCCAAATACCAATAGTATAGTATTTGGGCCCTAAAACCCCATTATTTGGGTCCTTGGACCCTAAACCCGAAACCCTAAACCCTATATACCCTATAAACCCCTTTAAAGGGGCCCTATTATTTGGGTCCTTACCCTAAGGTATTTTGGGCTTTCTGGGTGGGTCTCTTGGGTCCTCAAGCAGCGCGCCAAAGGCGGCGCGAGAAGCCTGGACTTGATAGACCTGGAGACTGGGTTTAGGGTTTAGGATTTAGGGTTTAGGGGATTAGGGGTTTACGGGTTTAGGGTTAAGGTTGGGTACTGCCCCTCCCCAGTAACAGTTTATATTAGGGGTGCTCTTAAGGGCTATATATATATAACCATATCATAATTATTATCCAACTGTTACTGAGTGGGGGCAGTACCCAAGGTTAAGGGTTCAAGGTTGAAGAAAAGGGTGGGGTTTAGGGTTTAGGGTCGGGGTTGTAGGGTCCAGAGTTTAGGATTTGGTTTAGGGTTGGGTGTTCATGGTTTACGGTTTAGGGTTGGGGTTATCGGCTTCGTGAGCTTACCCAGGGGCCTACGAGTTTATGGACTCCACGGGATAGGTAGGGATTATCAGGAGATCAGCGGGACCTTTCTTAGGGTTTAGGGTTCATGCAGGAAATGCTCTGATGCAGGGCACAATCTTAGGGGCTATGGGGGGTGATTCTTCCGCAGAAGCCAGAAAGTTGTAACATCAGCCCATAGCCCAAGACCTACCCTAAAACCCTAAACCCTGGACCTACATGAAAAGTACCCCAATCATCCCAATTTGATGTTCTACCTTCCCGGCCACTAGCGTAAGAGGATTGCAGGAGTTCCCACGAGGGATTTTAAAAGGCGCGCGTTCCGCAGCAAAAGGAACTGAGGGTCCAAATGCTAAATCCTTGGTTGCTTGGGATTTTGGTAAGAGTAGTTCTTGTATAGGTTTTCGGGAAATATATGATTATCCAGTACAGACCCTCAGGGCCTAAAGCCTACACCCTGAACTGCGAGGATCGAGGTTTTGAGCTCTCTTGGGGCACGTCGTGCCGGAAGGAATACCCAGGCCGTGGGGTTTGCGGCTTTGGCGGATTTAGGCTTGAAAGATCCGACAAAAGAAGCCGCCAAATTAGGCTTCAGGGGTTTGGTATGTAAGTTTTAGGGTTTCGATTCTAGTGTGAATCCTTTCAGGAGTTCTAAGGTCTATGCAGTCTTACGCGTACAGACGTAGTCTAGAGTTGTTAGTTGCGCGTCGCTTCGCGAGTTTGGGGCGCCTTCACCCGAAGTTAACTTAACAAATGCAAGACAACCACATGTAGATCCATGGAATGGAAGGATCCTGAAAGAGGCATACATCCCGGGCGCACAATCATCCTAATTCCTACACGGGCGAAATACCAGAAATCGGAGGAAGGGATCCAAGCATACAAACAAAAACCTACACTGGCCCCCAAACTTTGTAAATATTGCCTGCATTGGGCGATTTGGACCCCTAGGGCTTGCTTATGCATGCCAAGCGCTTTCTGTAGATCAGAGGCTAGAAAACCCTAAGCCCTAGACCCTCAACCCTAAACCTTAAGCCCTAAACCCTGGGTACTGCCCCCCTCAGTAACAATTAGAATATAATTCCAATATAGTTATATATAATTAGCCCTTAATATGACCCTAGTATAATAATTAGCCCTTAATATGACCCTAGTATAGACTGTTACGGGGTGGGGGCAGTACCCAACCTAAACCCTAAGCCCTCAACCCCGGCCTTCTTTAGGCGGTGCTGCACAGCGCTGCTATCGCCACCGAACATGGCATCGCCCCAGGTCACCACGCTACCATCTGCAGGAGCTTCGGCTTTGAGGTGTGTACTACTGTCTGTAGGGGCCTAGGCAAACATACCCTCAGGGTCCAGGGACCCAAATAAAAGCGCTTTAGGGCCCAAATACAATTAATAATCTAGTATTTGGGCCCTAAAACCCTATCATTTGGGTCCTTGGACCCTTAAGGATACATGAACATGATTTTGAGGTCTGTTTAAGGTACCCTCTGCCACCGGTATTCAAGAACCATAAGATCAGAATATTGCAGCTATAGGTTGGGGCTAAAGCCTCGATGTTTCGTAAGAAGGGGCTGCAGGTTTGGTCACTTGTTCAATACCCGCCCTCAACCCTGAACCCTTATCAACCCTAAATCCAAAACCCTAAAGACCAAACCCTGAACCCTGAATCCTGAACCCTAAAGGATTCTAATCCTACACCCTAACCGTAGTTGTCTTTGGTTGGCTTCAGGGGTGTAGCGGTTTAGGGTTTAGGGAGCTGGGGTTTATGAATTGTGGGGCTCTAAGGAGTCAGGGTTGCAGGGAATGAGGCTTGGATTCCTTGTAGACATGGTCAATGGCAATTACTTTGCTATCAGCAGCGCAGTCTCAGACCTCGAAATTAACAAATCCTGAAGGATCTCGGTTCAGGGTGTAGGGGTTGTCTGACATCACCTACCTCAAGTAGGACTTCCTGAAGAGATGGGACTCTATTGGCAGTCTGTTGTACGTTTCAAAGCTCCGAGAGGCTCAAGCTTTTTCGAGCCTGGAAGCCTCTGAACAAGTTTTGGTCCATATGCGAGCTCCTCAAAACCAGGGGCGCCTCTAAACACCAGAATGTATTGCAATCTGGAAAGGGATAGAGGGATCCAGACACATGTTTGAGAAACACACGTGCAAATTTAGGGACTCATCATAAGCAACAGCCAATTTTACCAGCCCGTAGAGTACTTATTTCAGAGAAATTCCCGCCTGTTGGGCTCCATACGAATCTTATTCAAATAATGTGCGCCAGTAAAGATGACAAGATAACTTACAGGTGTGCATGCGTCGGGACGGACATGGAAGAGGGCGGGTTAATCTGTGTGTAAGGTTGACATGATCCTATGTTGAATGTGGTGCTTGTGTATCCTAAGGTCATGCAGGAATCTCAGTGTCCACAGTAATACTTATCCTGAACCCTAAACCCTTAACTCGACCCACACCTTAGTTACGAATTAGGGTTTAGGTTTAGGGCTTGTAATTGCCCTCTCCACTCCTTGAGCATCAGTAGGCCTCAAACCCCTGATGCTTCAACCCCAAACTCTACAGCCTAAACCCTAAACCATGGGCACCGAACCCTGAATCCCGAAACCCTAACCACTTCAAGCCCAGAGTCCCAGATGTTGGGTCCTACACCCTAAGCCTTGGATCCTTAGCCCCACCACCCAAGGCAAAGCCTGCACGAACCGCCGCGAAGGCACGGGAGGTAACTTCGATATGCTGAACATCCTCCCCGGGCTTAGGGTTTATATATAGGGTTTAGAGACAAGGTTTATAGGGTCTGGGGTCTGGGGCTCGAAAAGCTGAACATCCTCTCCAGCCTTGGGTAGGAAGTAAGAGAATGTTTATAGGGGTATAATCGTGTAACATAGGGTTATAGAGGCTTAATGTAAAAATGAAAATTAGCATTTACGATCTTTTTCCTTTGCAATTTATGAGTTTTTCTCGTGTTTATAGGAAAGGGAGTTTAGTAGGAGGCCAGAGGGAAGGGGGTCATAGGTTTGTACAGTTTAGACGCTTAGTGGCTCAATGCTTCAGGGTCTAGGGATATTCATGGGTTTCCTTACAACCCCCCCCCCCTCTATATTACCACCCCCACCCTAGGTTCCCCCTCATTTAACCTTTCAGAACTAAGTATCACTAAATACCGAAATTACAGGGGGAACCAAAGAGGGTAGTATAGAGGGGCGCTAAACCCTAAACCCCCAAAAAGTAGTTTCCATTTTCTTTTCCATCATCCCCATATAGTAGAGGAACCCATGGAGTACAGGCATAGGCCCCTAAACCCTAAACCCCTAAACCCTAACCCCTAAACCCTAAACTTCTCAAGCTTAGAGGCTTAGGGTTTAGGGCTTAGGGAGGTTGAGCTAAAAGAGCTGATGGGTTCAGGCGCCCGGAACCCTAAATGGGTTTAGGGTTGATAGGATTTAGGGTTTAGGGTAAGGGGTTTAGGGCCTGGTTTAGGGTTGATAGGATGTAGGGTTTAGGGTTTAGGGCCTGGTTTAGGGTCCCAAAGAAATTGAATTTCATTTGGTAGTCTCCCAAATAGGGGGGGGGGGACCCCAGTACAGACAGCAAAATACCATAGTCCTTATTCTAGGGACCCCCAAAAAAATACCCCTAATCTTGGGAAACACTCCATATTAATTGCTCGGCAGGCAGCCTTGATTATTTGGCGGGATTGTCAGGAACAAGGGCTTACAATGACACCTCAACTGGGCATTTCCCGAAAAAGACATTACGAGGAAAATTGTGCCTACTGTTTCTGAGTAGGGAATAAGGGAAAATCTTCTATAGGGATTATATAGGGAAGCTACTCTCTTATGCCCTAATAAGAACCGATAAGATATTTTTCCTGTGGACTCCGCAAATGCTAAAGCCCCAAAGCCAATGTACGTATCCCTCTCAGTCCTCATAAAGGTTCCCTACCCGAACCCTAAAACCCAAAACCCTAAAATCTAAGTCCTCAATCCTAAACCCTAAACCCCAAAACCCTAAAACCCTAAACCCTTCAAACCCTAAACCCTAAACCCTAAGCCCTTGAAACCCCAAAAAAACCCAAACACTGAAAACCTTCAGCTGGGCCTGGAGGTACTTGCGAACGCTGAAGCTGTCTCCACCAAAGGTAGCATCTCCCCAGGTGACCACGTGGCCTTGTGTTTCGTTTAGGGCTTAGGGTTTAGGGTTTAGGGTTTGGGATTTAGGGTTGGGATTTAGGAATAGGATTTAGGGTTTAGGGTTTGGGATTTAGGGTTGGGGTTTAGGCGGTTTAGGGTCTAGGGTTGAGGGTTTTGGGTTTGGTGAAGGGTTTGGATTTAAATGTTTTGAGGAGTGTCTATGATTGGGCGCAGCTGTGGGCTCCAGCTGAAGGTCTCAGAATTCTGAAATGGTTTCTGGTCTGTTGATGTAACTCACGGCTTCTCAAATAGAAATCACCTCAGCATTTAAGGATATCAAGGACGCAGGTGTCCCATCAAGATTCCTTTGGGCTTGTCTTGCAAACTCCCACTTTGGTCTTCACAGCTAAGTCAATCCTAGATTTCCTTCCTTTTGAGAATTTCTTCCCATACTTGTCCAGGGAAAATCCCCAAAAAAGGTGAAACATCCAGGCCCTAAACTGAAGAAGGTAAATACTCTGTTTGGATAGGTCTGGGCCGCAGACCCTAGACGAAGGGTGCAGGCAACAAGTTGTTTTGCCATGACGCCATGCCGGCATGGCCCTTAACCCTAAGGCCTGAACCCTGAAACCCTTTGCCCTGAAAACCCTAAAAACCCTGAAAACCCTAAAAAACAAAACCCTGAACCCTAAACCCCACACCTGCGCTTCGTTTCTTGCTGGTGCGCTTTGCCTGTGGTCATGCGAAGAGCCAAATTGCTGGTGCTTGCTTTGCACCACCCAGTGCTGATAAAGCTTAGGGCGTAGGGTTTAATTTGGGGTTCGCCTTTAGACTGCGAATGAACAGGAACTCCGCACACCCAATGGTTTCCCAGGCCGCGAAGCCGTGAGAGCGTGGCCTCTGGTAAATCTACTCGTATCTTGGGTTATAGGGCTGCCAATAGGAGTTACTCGGGATAGTAGGTAGATGTACGCAGTCAAACGATCATCCAAGTGGTAGTTTCGCAAAATGTGGAGACCCCAATGTAGGCGCTAAGATACTATAATCCTTATTATAGGGACCCCCCAAAAACATACCCCGATTTTTGGGAAGCTTCCACATACGAAACCTTGAGCCAGAAGCCCTGAATCACCTGGCCTGGGCGCAGAAATCTCTAAGCCCAACACAGCAAAATCTTGAGCCCTCTAAACCCTGAACCTTAATGTGTAAACCGCTAATATGGTACATCCCCTAACCGCCTACGCCAGAAGCCTCGAGGGTTTAGGGTCTAGGGACTTTACCGACAACGGGATCCCTGATTCCTCGAACTGTACACCCCCCCCCTTACCCTCTTGAACACACGGTTTAGGGTTTAGAGTCTTACTGTGAACCCCCAATGTCTGGAAAAACCTCATATTCCTATACTCTATAATCCCTAACCTCTAGACCCAACACCTATAGAGCACTGCATCCCTAAGCCACAAAACACTAAGTCCCTAACCCTACCTGAAAACAGTCAGAACCAAATAGTTCTTCCCAAGCAGCCACTTCTTGTAGATGAGGGTCCTTACCTAGAGAATACTATTTAGGAACATGCATACATTTGAATCTAGCCCTGAGCCCTATAGAGCCTAAATTGTATACCCTAGACCATATGATTAAGCCCTTAGCCCTTAACCTTAAGACATAAACCCCAAACCCTACACCTCTTCCATGCCTGAAGCCCTATACCTATAGTCCCCCTTAAGTAGATAGAATATGGCCTGGGGGATACCCTAAACCCAAAATCCCTAAGGGTCCAAGTACCTAATAATCATATACTTACCCAAAATCTGTACTATGCTTACTATTGCCAAAACCCTAAGTACCCAATTATTGAGTACATGGACCCTTAGAAAATCCTATACACTCCCCAAATCCTATACTCACCCCAAACCCTAAACCCTAAATCCTATACCCTCCCCTGAAGCGCCAAGGCTAAGCCAGGGGCCGGTGTGGAGGAGAGCAGCGAACGCGGCGTCCGAAGCCCTGAGACGCACCACGCCCTTGCCGAAATGAGGGGTATATAGGGGTTATACCGGGATAGTGGAACAGAAAATAGAAATTACTGTTTAGGGTTTAGGGTTTAGGGTTCATGGCCGAAGGGCTGAGGGTTTAGGGCCTTAGAGCCTTAGTGTTTAGGTTGCTTTTAGGGCTTGAGCTATAGTCTACACTCCTAGTATCCCCCTTAACAACCCCTATAGTAGTCTCCTATATAATCCCCTTTTACCTCAACCCTAAATCTTAAACCCTAAATCCTAAAACCCTATATGACCTCCTCAAAGGAGCTTAGACTATAGCTCATTTAGGGTTCGGGGTTGGTCACTTAGGCTTTGGAGTTTAGGTTTGGGGGCTTAGACCCTAAACCCTCAACCTTTTTAGGGTTAACAGACTTAGGGTCCCTTCCCAACGAAGTGAAGTTGCCAAAGAGGGTTTAGGGTTTAGGGTCGTTGTAGTTGTAGTGCAGGCATTGGGGTAGGTCTATGATTCAGTGTTGGGGCCCTTGAGGTCACAGGAGATGAGCAACTAATAGTGGGAATGAGGGAATGGACAGCAAAGTAGTTTCGTTAGTACTCCCCATGCCTTGCCAAGCACCATTGAGATGTTGTAAGTGCGCCTTCTGCTAAAAAGTACTATAGGCAAACTCGTCAGCGCTAGTGGTCCCAAATGTAAGAAACACATGTAAGGACTCATAGTATACCAGGGAAGCCCAATACAAAGACACTTACTGTACTGCTTCAAGAAATTCAGAATATGCAGTCTCGTCCAAGAGCCCACTGCAGAGGCGAGAACCCATGAACGCGGGGAAGGGTGTTGTGCGCGGCTCTTCGAGGATGCTCACGTGAACCACGAAGAAAGGCTTCTGTCTTCCGACAAAGGTGACCAATGGTCCGCTGAACCTGCGCTATGCTCTCATGGTGTTCCGCAGGGGCAGGCAAAAGATCTATGCCTTTCTGCTGGCAGAGCTCCCTGAGTCGCGCACCGGTGTGCCCTTCCAGATCCAACTTAATGCCAAAAGGCAAGCGCTGTTCCATGTCGAACACCCCGGATGCCAGCTGCTTCCTCTTCATCTCCTTCACATAATCCTGGATGATCCATTGTCTCGACACATACAGGCTCTCCACGGCCACATTGTCGTGGGTGTAACCATCATCAAACAGCTGGGCCTGTCAAAACCACTCAAGACGGACACAATGCCTGCAATGCCTCAGACTCTACACGCTCAACCTAAAAACAAAAACTGGTCTAAGGAATGACCTAAACCCCTGGACTCCACGCATCTGTTTCGAGGAATCTCTACGTAGAATAAACAGGCCCCGGCCTTCAAATGGCTCTGCACCACCGAGCTGTCACCGCCTGCGGCCTGAATGGTTTAGGGTTTAGGGGTTTAGGCTTTAGGGTCCGAACAGCATGGGAGCTTCTGGTAAGGTGAAACCCTCAATCCTAATACGTTATGGTGCGGACTCTCCTCGTACCCTCAATTGGGCGTTATGGGGCCCTGAATAATTAGTGGGTACTTACTCCTAACAGAGGGTAGTTGCAAGTCCATTTGGGTGCAACTATTAATGTAAACCACCAGTCGGGGTGCGGTCGGGTGCAGCTGATTTCACCTTTCCAGTTTAGAGTTTGTGGTTAACTGTGTGGTTTGGCTGTTTTCAACATAGGTCATCCTAATCCTAGGGGACCCCAATCACCTCTCCCAATAATGAACGAACCCTCCTCCCTCCTAATGATACTGGATATGCATATATACATATACACATGCATACATAATTCCCGAATATTTCATGGCACTGTATGGGAAGGTTTTGACTAGGAGCGGGAGGAGGGGGGAGTAGAGTTAGAAGTGGGGGGGATAAGGGATAAATAGTGCTTGCAACGGAATAGTAGTTAGAGTCCCTCCTAGAAGGGCTCTACAAACTTGATGTTGTGAAATTGCTGCATGGCTAATTCCGCTGTTGACGCTGAACCGTAAAAGTGAAGTCAAGAATTCTAACCCTACGCCTGCAGCAGAGGTCAAATTGACTTTGAATGGCTTTGGGGCTTTAGGGTTTAGATTTTAGAGTGTAGGGTTTAAGGTTATGTAAAGAAATGTAAGGGCTGTAGGTAGACAATCTTGGCAAGTATGTCCAGCTTCCACCGGGTACTCGAAGCGCTATGTCCTTAAACCCAAATGCCCAGAGATTGGGTGGTGCAAGCTTCACTGCATCCACAGTACCCAGAAAGCCCACTATCCCTCAATTAGGGAATCTACCCCAAATGATACAAAAGGATCCTTAAATTGATTCAAGGCATATTCCCTAACTAAGGGATAGTGGGCCTAGACCCTAAACCCTAGCCCTAAACCCTAAACCCTAAACCCTTAATCCTAAACCCTTAATCCTAAACCCCGAATGATTGGATATTGGGCTCTCTGGACAGGGTCACGCTGAGAATCTTTGGGTGGCTGTCACTTGTTCAGGATCCAGGGCTTAGGGTTGAGGATTTAGGGTTTGGGGTTTAGGGTTGAGGATTTAGGGTTTTCAGGGTTTAGGATTTGAGGTTTTCAGGGTTTAGGGTTTTCAGGGCTTAGGGTTTGGGTCGCGGAATCCGCAAGGATAAATGAATCGTGCCCTAAGGGCCCAAGTATCCCAAATCAAAATACTTGGCACTTGGGTAACAGCAATGTTAGTATGGGTTTGGGGCAACTATGTGATTGTTGGGTACTTGGACCCGTAGGGTTGTGCAACAATCTCAATGGGCCCAACCTAAGACTTAGACCCAAAAGACCTTCAGTTTTAGGGTTTAGGGTCTGGGGTGGATCTTGTAACCCCTTCCCCCTTATATCAAAATATAATTCCGCGGCCTGAATTAAAGATCCAAACGCTCTTCCAGGGCAGGACCGCTTTAAAAGAGGCACCTAAGAATGAATTAGGGGGATCCTGGAATTATAGGTTCATTATCATCTGGTTCATTACGGAGATGAACGCAACTGGTTTGAAATTCAATTAGTAGTGTATGTAAGTAGTCAATGGAGTAAATCTATCAGAAACCATGGAATTCAAGATTTTTTTTGCAGCCCTATTAATCAGCGCCCTCCACTACCAGGTAACGTTGAATACTTCTTCGGGCCCGGATTATTTGAAAATACGAGGGTGAGGGCGAGGGGAGGGGCAGGGACGTCGTTTAACATCAGAGGGGAAGGATTCGTATAAATCCTTCTATGGGATTCTGAAACCAAAGATCTTTTGGTACAAGACACCAAACTGCTGTTGACAATTCGCCGTTTCGACCTCTACCTTCCAGAGGTTCCCTAAACCCTTCACCCTAACCCTAAAACCTTAACCCTAAACCTCTAACCCTAAACACTACACCCCTAACCCCAAACGTCACTGCCCAGGATCAAGTTGGTCGTTAATGGGGAGCAGCACTCTGAAGCTCAATCGAAAAGATTCCAAGCTTTCAGGGTTTAGGGGTTCAGGCTGAGATCGGTAAGATAGGGTTTAGGGTTTGGGGTTATGCAGGGCCTGGGTAGTTGGAACACGGGCTTTGCGTACTTGACACTGTAGCTATATAGGGATTGCATCCCGGCATTCTTGGCACTTGTTACCCGACCCGAAACCCTAAACTGGTTCGCCAGCACCTTGTCGCCCCAGGTGACGATGCTCCCATTGCCCAGGATGGCCGCAAAAGCCTACACTGTCGTTTTTGCTGTTGGGGCTCCCTACCTAGACCTCCATACCCCACCGATTTTATTGGAGACCTAATTTAATTTTGTATATAGAAGATACTAGACTAGACAGTTAGGTATCGCATAGGGGCTCATGGCGATGAGGGTTGGTAAGTGATCACGTTTGGTGTTTCAGGCCCCTAGGGTTCCAGGGTTGAAGGGTTTGGGGGCTTGCGGGGTTTTAGAGTTTGAGGTTAAGGCTTTTACCCTGAACCCTAAACCCTACACCCTGTAATCGGTTCAGATTTTAGGGTATGCGGCTTTGCAGGTTCAAGGCCGCTATGAGAAAGTGAAGGATATCAGAGGGTCCATGTACCCAATAATTAGGTCCTTAAAAAGGGGACACATAGGAATATATAGGGGGACATAGGGTTTAGGGCTCAGGGTCCATGTACCTAATAATTAGGTACTTGGGATTTAGGTAATAGTGATTTTGGTAAAGGTTTTGGGTAAGTAGATGATTAGCTACTTGGACCTTTAGGGGATCAAGCTCACAACAAATGGAACATGAAACAGAGACTGAGTTACGCTTTAGGGTTTTAGGTCTGCGGGTTCTAAAGTCGATGCAGCTAGTTACGATGGCTATCAGATATCTATAGTAGGATCCCGATCCTGTTTCTTGAGGGGGGAGGTTACCACTATTCTTTTTCTATGTGGGACCCTATGGATATGAAAGATTACTTGGAATTATAAGACGACACTGCTTGGGATTCTATAATGATCGTTTTGAGTTGACGACCTCAACTGGAAAACTTGAAATCAAATAGTGTTAAGAGGGGTTTAGGGTTTAGGTTAAGGGTTTAAGGGCTTAGAGTTTGGGGTGTTGCAGCATGCTGCAGAAGTATCAGTATCAATTTATTGTTGCCCTGTTTGTGGTACCCGAAGCTACAAGGATGCATTGCAACCAAGACCAGGCCCCCAGGTCCCTGCAATCCAACATCTCCCGAACATGGGTTGCTGTTAGGGAACTTAAGCTAAGTTACCACAAAGGGCATACATATATATATATATGTATATAGTAAATAAAGGGCTTCACCATAGAGGAACTTTAGCGAACTTAAACTCAGTTACCATAAAGGG
>CAJNIZ010045407.1:4918-44930 GCA_905231905.1 Symbiodinium pilosum
CTTAAAAGGAAGGGATTTATCAATCACGGGTCTACATTCAAGCCTAAGCCCGGAAGGCTTCCAGCCGCATCTTCAGCAGAGACGGCGGAGTGTGGAAGATGTCATCGCAGGACAACATTGTGCTGCGCACGACGTTTACCATCCCCAAGACAAGAACGGAACTCCATATAGCCCCATATTAAATGGACAGTAATCGAACTGCAAAGGAACCTTTTTTAGGTTCCGTGTTAGTTTGGGGGAGTGCAGGATTTAGGGTTTAGGGTTTACCTGAGGTTTGCAGGGCCATCCGTTTGAGAAACTCCCTCATCACAGATACCACATCAACCAAAAAACGGCCAATGCATGCGCCCTTTGAAAGAGCGTTTTGAAGCCTCTGCGGATGTGATGCCAGCATCAAAGACTCACACTTGCTGCGAGGAATGCGATCCGATTTGCTGAGTCCCTCTGCTGCGTTGAGCTGTGGTATGCAGTTACCATGCAGTTACCATGTAAGATTCTCAATGCTTCCATCTTCTAATAATAAATGCAGCCCCTCCCAATATAGTACCAGTACAGCATGAGAACATGCATTATCCTTGGAATTTCATGAGGCTCATAGCAGGCTTGTATGAGGGTTGTATGGGGGTAATGGGGCTAGATGAGGTCTGTGCAGGCCTTCTTGAAAAGGGTAATGTAGACCCCTGATTAATAAACCCCCTTTCCCTTAATAGGGGGTAGAATAAGCAACCTAATGTTAAGGCTCTTAAACGGAGAGATTAAACCCTAAACCCGAAACCCTATACGTAGGCCCTTAAAAGGCGGGGGTTTCTTAATCATGGGTCTACATTAACCCCTGAACCCTAAATATTCCATTTTCTTTTCCGTTATCCTTATGTAACCTCTATATGGGTCTACATTAAGTACCGGCCTCATAGCTGCCCTCCTGCAGGTTTCCTTGACCGAAGCCGCGTGCCCAGGTCACTCGGTGAAGCCAACGTACCGCTACCGTGCCGGCGTACCAGGCTGGCCAGTTTAGGATCTAGGGCTCAGGGTTGGGTGTCTAGGGTTTGAAATTTAGGGTTTAGGAGACAGGGTTTTAGGTTTAGAGTTTTAGATTGAGTTACGGTTTAAGATTTAGGGTTTTACGATTTGAGTGTTCAGGTGAGAGCATGCGCACGTTCTCACTTGTGCAGCTACCTTCGTTGAAGTGCCAGACTAGGGCTTCTGAGCTGCGCGCGCTTACTTGGCAATAAGGAACGGAAGAGGACATGCGGACTAATCACTGCTTTTTTAGGTTTAGGGTCGTGGGCTTTACGTTTGAGGGCTTTTGGAGCTTAGTTGGGAACAATTTGGGGATTGTAGGAGGGCTCATTTTGGGAGTGCTACAGGGATCCAATCTGCCAATCCCAGCTAAGCATGAGAACGGGCCTTGGAATTTTCAAGCTTGAAAGTTGGGATGCCTGTTTTTTTGGGCCTCGAAGTAACGGGACCTTCCCTGCAAAGACGCACGCGTGGGCACGTAAGAGATTCTCGTTGCCCATTTGCGCTGCAAACACTAACCTTAAGCCCCAAACATTGTGATGAGCCTAAGCCCAAGCCCTTAACCGTGAGCCCTGAAACGCGTCATCTTGGACAATGTCTAATCTTCATCATGTTAAACCTGATATAGAACATAATATCGTGATCTCTAATGATATACCGAAAGATAACCGACAACCCCAGACCCTAAACCGTAAACCCCCTTCAGGCGTGTGGGACACAATCCAGGAGAATGCCACCAGCAAGGCTATGACGGCTTTGTTTATCCCACAAAAAGGCAGTTTTGGCCCAGGTTGCTGGGTGTTGTGGCTTGATGGCTTAGGGCTTAAGCTGAGGCCTGACGGCATGGGCTTTAGGCTTTACATAGGGCTTAGGGCTCAAGCTTGGAGTTTAGGCTTTAAAGCCCCACTTCAGGGACCTGTCCCGTGGATGACGTCATCCTTGGGGAGGTATAGGGGGACGAGACTTCCGGACACTTCCAGGCGAACAAGATCTCTGCCATGAAAGGACCACAATCACAAGGCTTCCAATCTGCCAAGAAGTCAGTACCATCAATCAGACTCAATAGTCTTAAGAGAGTTCGGCAAGAGAAGAGCAAGATGGCAACCATAGCAGTGAGCCATGTAGTACTACCGGTCAGAATACTTCGTAGGAGAAGCAGCATTAGTAACGGCGGCAGCAGCAGCAGCAGCAAGAATAGTAGTAGAAATGCATGATAGCAACCCTTCGTGGTAGGCGGTCGTTGTTGGAGCTGATTTCTGGTACATAGTAGGAACTGAGGGAGTCCCTTCATCATCCTCAGCAATGATCCCGGCAACCCATCCCCGAAATCAAATCCTTCCGTAGGAACATGAGCTACAGTCTAAACTCCCTAAAAGGGACTATATAGAGGATTATTATAGGGGTTACTGAGGGGGATACTGGGAGCTTCATGGTTTCAAACCTTAAGCCCTAAACGGGTTAAGTAAGGGGGATACTACGCTCCCCCAAACTAACATGGAAACCCATCTAGTCCCCGTTTAGAAGGACTGTAGTCTTTATAGGGCCCTTGGATTTCCATGTTAGTTTCCGGGAGTGTAGGAGTAAACCCTAAACCCTAGACCTAAGTGTAAGAACCCATGGTTCCAGGCAGCCAGGATGAGGCGAGCTCTGATGGAGGCTGCGGAGAGAGGAGAGGCGCGGGGGCTATTTTTGGGATCATATAGGGGATTGCTTTAGGGATTCTTCAGGGGGGTACAAACTCCTTAAAGGGGGTTATGTAGGGTGTAGGGTTTAGTCTCTAAACTCCATAAAGGGTGTTATATACGTGAATTATATAGGGGATTATTATAGGGGTTGTTCAGGGGGATACACACTCATTAAAGGACGTTATATAGGGCATTATCATGGGGGTTGTTCAGGGCGATGCCAACTCCCTAAAGGGGTTATATATGGTTTACAGTTTAGTTTTAGGGTCTAAACTTCTTAAAGGGGGTATATGTGGGAATTAAATAGGGAACTTCTATAGGGACTATTCGGGGGATACAAACTCCTTAAAGGGGCTTATATAGGGTTTAGGATTTTGGATTTAAGCTCCTTGACAGGGATAGGGGAGTTTAGACTATGTGTCTTCAGTGGGACGAGACCGACTGGAAGCGTAGCAGTTTCTCAGAATTGCCCCTGATGCAATTTAAAACGGGAAGCCCGCGCAATGTCCTCATAATCCATACACGTCCCTAACATCCCTAAGGACCCCCTTCTTGGAGTACCCACATTTGTATGGCTGCATTCAGCGGTGGTCTAGTACTATATGCAGTTAATATCACCGTCAAGAAAGCGGCTGCAATGGCCACACATGCTTGTAAGAAGAATAGACAGCATGACTGCAAGTGTTATTAGTTCGAGCATGACTTGAGTTTTAGAGTTTAGGGTTCTTACGGGATGGGGGTTGGCGTTTTTCATGGCGATCACCGCCGAAAACAGTAATCATATTCTTCTTCGGGATACCCGAGCCCCTCAAGGGCGTTAGGGCCGGTCTCCCTTACCCTTGAAGCCCTAAACCCTAAAACACTTAAACCCTACAGTAAACCTCAGACCTAGAACCATTCTATACTCTCATTTCATATCTCTGGCATCCAAAAAATGGCCAGGCTTTGGGAGCCTCAAAGGTGATCTAGGACTTCTTTAGTATTATATGAGCTATAGTCTAAACTCCTTAAAGGGGGTTATATAGGGGATTATATAGAGGATTACCATAGGGGTTATTAAGGGGGATACTAGGGGTTTAGACTATAGCTACTATAGCTCATATAGGGATATGATAGGGAAGGAAGGACCATGTGATGAATATCCCACTGCGAACTTCAGGCGAAGCGCAACGGGGAACAGGGGTCCACCGACCAGAAGGCCAGCCAAACAGTCCTTTCTGCCTTCAGCCTGGCTCTCCCGTGTCCTGCCAACTATCTGGAGGGTTTAGGGCTGAGGGTTTAGGTGGATGGAGAAGATCTTGCACCACTTAGGATCGCTAAAATATTGTAATTGTTGGGGTAGCCTGTATATTAGTGGTGTAAGATTTCCTCCATCCACAGTACCAATTAGATTTGGAACACCAAAATTTTAAGCTTTGCGGGCTGGGGGGTGGGTCCTACAGTCAGCTAAGACACACTATGATTACATACCAAGATTTCCCCTCACAGTCCTTGTATAATTGCGCCCCTAAACCTTAAACCCTAAACCCTAACTTGTACCTAAACTTCCTGAACCCTAAGCTGTCTCGCTATTGTCAGGGATCTTGCCCCAGAGCGGTGCCTGTATGGAGGCTTGTTGAAAAATAGGGTCCGCAGGGTTAAATGGGAATTGCGCATAGGTTGTAGAGGTCACCCTGGAGGATTATGTAGGGAAGTAGTAGGTTAGTAGGAACAGAAGTAAGCATAATATTCAGAGGTGATATAGTGATCGAAATAGAATAGTAAAAGCATTCGTAGAAGTAATAGTAGGTGTAGCATTGAAAACACACTACTGTAGCCGTTTGAATCTCGTCCCTGCATGTGCTCAGAACCCTCTGTATACCCTTATCTCAGGCCCTAGCTAGGTCCTACAAGATACCTACAAATTATAAACCTCCAACTAGACTAATGTAGAGGCTTGACTAACTTCCAGCACTATTCCCTGAGAATCCTGTTATAGCTGTAGTATAAAATACCCTGCTCCAATGAGACCTGCCCAAAGCCTTACGCCCGGTTTAGGGTTTAGGGTTGAGGGATCATGGCTTCAGGCGGATCCTTTGTCAACTGCTGGCTCCTTCCGCCCTGGCTCCTTCCGCCCTGGCCCCTTGCTAGCAATGATAGAGATGGTTTTGCATTTAGGTGCTGAGCGCTTTAGGTAGAGTGTAGGCGGTTTAGGTGTAGAGGGGCTAAGGGTTGAGGGTGAGGAGGTTTCATTGGGTTTGGGGGTTTAGGATTCTCAGGGATTACCGATGGGGTTGTAAGGGTCACAGAACTCTAAGTTACTGTAGGAGCTTCAAGAATTTTCACGACACCCTTTTCATACAATGGTCCACCCCATGGACCCAAGTCAGCACCACTGCATAAGTGACTTTGAGGAATATTCAGGGCAGATGTTTTCTTGGTTAGGTTTGGGCACCAAACGCTCGCAGCCTTTTGACATGGTACGTGCGCATACATCAACCTATCAATGCTGATCATCGATAGTATCACGTACCTGTCGGGGCAGGGGGTTGGCTGATCCTGAGGTACTGTCTGCATACTCATGCAAGGGTGTTTCCAAATACTGCTTCTCCAAGCTATAAGGGAACCCCAGAAGGCCTTCCGCTCTTTTAGGTCCCCAAAGGGCACTCTAAACCCAAAAGCTTGAATCCTAAAGCCTAAACCCAAAGCCGTAAACCCTAAACCGTACTTGTTTTTGGAGATCTCCATGTCTTGGCTCTTGGTCAGGCGATCATAGCAAGTCCATCTCGGAGGTGGGAGCAGGGATGTACATATACATATATATATATGTACATATATGTAATTGTATACATTATGCATACGTAGAAAGGGAGAAAAAGAAGATTACGGGGGTCCCTCTTATGTCACCAGAAGAATTTGGTACATCCAAGCCCTACAAGAGCGACAAAAAGAGTGCCACGACAGTCGCAGGCCCTTGTTGTGGGAATTTGGTAGAAAATAGCGTTTAGGGCTTCACAACCTAAGCAGCTATCGCGATCTTATCCCAATAATAGAGGAAGAAGAAATGAAAACTGTGACGACATAGGTTTTTTTGGCTTAAGGGCTAGGTAGGGAGATTACGAAGCGCGCCTGTTGTGTAAAATGCTATTTTTCGGCTTTCCAGGTTGCAGAGGAGTTCACCATCTCGCCACTCCTCACAGTTGCCCGGGCCCCTGCGGTTGCAACCTTGCTCATGCTTCATTGTTGCGATGATATAGGGGATATATAGGGGTTGTATAGAGGTTATATAGGAATTATATAGAGGTTATAGTGGCTAACACAGGGATTATAGAGGGATTGTACAGGGATTACATAGGGGTTGCATAGGGCTTTGTACAGGTTATAAGAGGTCTATGACTAGGGTTATTTAGGGTGAAATGTGGGGGTAATATCCCACTGAAGAAGAATCAGATGGGAAATCAAAAGGAACATGTAGTTGGATTATGATCAGTATCCCCTCTGGTCACTATTAGTGGGTGGAGGGGCTAACCTAAGTTGTAGTCCCAAATAGGTAATGAATAACTGTGGACATCCAAAGTTAAGGTGGGAATAGGGGAAATAGCTGGTGATAGATATTCACCCGAATCTCTAATGAAATTCGATTGGGGTTTTCATTGATAGAGAATGTCGGGGGTGTATTCTAGCTTAGAGGGAAGTGGCTACTTTGGGCAACCATGCCCCGCAGTAAAAAAGGGATCCCTTAGTCCTAAACCCTAAAACCTTGTGGAAGGTGGTGCTCTTCTTCCATGCTCCCTGCAACCCGCTGAACATGGATGACATCTTAATCTTGAAGCCGGGACCTTGAAATGGCTGGGAAGGGCTTAGGTTTGAGGGCAAGCCTAGAGTTTGCCCGGAAGCCCAACAACCTCTAGTCAGGGAACAGACCTCAAATCATCTGAGGGATCCTCGTAGAATTTAGGTTTGCTTTTTTTAGGACTGCCATGCGCTTTCAACGGTTTTGCTGTACATTGGAAAATAATGGGCGGCGCGTATAGGCGCAGTTGCCAAGTACTCGCCGAATTGAGGGTCTTTCTGTAGACACTGCTTTACCCCTAAGACATCTTTGCTACCAGGTTTGCCGTGGTAGTCAAGATAGTGGTTCAGGAACCTAACGGCTTCTTTGGAAACAAGTCCGAACCAATATCTACCGGGGTGGCCTCTGGATTAAGAATTTGGGAATTTGACCCGGTCTTCACCCTGGGGTAAAAACAACTTGGTGGAATGGCTCTGTTGGCGGAGTAGTCACTCACTGGATTAGGGTTTGGGGTTTTGGGTTTACCGTATAGTTTAGGAGTGGACCTCAAATCAAAAAAGGTAGCCTGGTATCACCAAGGGCATGCTGCTCACTTGAGGGGGTATAAACCTATATTATGCTGAAAACTACACAACTCCTGTATCCCTCTAAACCCAATACGTATAGCCCTTAACATTATGTGCCCAGGTGAGATCCTATAGTCCCTTGTAATTGCTATTGCATATAAATGCCAGTGTTTAGTAATATGCCTACCTAAAGACTGATGGGAAGGCATGTATGGTAGCCGTTCAAAATTCCTGTCCCCAAAAAAGAGGGCCACAAGGTCGGTTTTGCTTGCGTTTCAGTGAAGGGGCTTCCAGGTGGCCCCTCCTTTAAAAGGACCTTTAGAACAACCCCCTGGGTTTAGGGTTTAGGGTTTATGATCTCCAAGACAATGCCTGCCCTCCCAAGCTTAGACCCGAACTATGCTAGCATCTGAGCTCTAAGTGTGAACCCGCAACCCTTAAACCCTCTGATGCTACGGCCTGGAATAATGACAGCAGGGTTTAGGGGTATACTTCGCCACATTTATAGAGTATAGTTCTAGCAGGATTACAGTGGGAATACCCTTGGCATTAATTTAGGCCTCTACATCAACCCATTCATCTGGGTTGCTGTTTAAGAGAGAGTTTAACTTAAATTACTACAATAAGGACACCCCACGACGTACTATATTATATACCCAAGTTATGGTAACTTAATTGAAGTTCTTTAACAGCAACCCAGCAACCTCTACTGCTAGGATTGAACACATATATACCCTATTATACTGCAGTGGTTTCCACTTTCTTTTCCATGATCCTTACATTATAGGGGTTATATAGGGTAGTACGACCCTAAACCCTAAACCCTACACCCTAAACCGCGTGTCCTCCAGACCCAGAAGCTTAGGCGGGCAAAGCTGGCCATTGAAGCGTACCACCAGGCCACCCGAGAAGAGCACCCAAAAAAATAGGGTGGGCACCTACGAGGGTGGGGGGGGGTTCCACAGATGAGGATCCTCTTAAAGGGGACAGGAGCGCTATGTAGGGGTGTCCCTATATTTTTGGGTCTACATTGGGGTCCCCCTTTTTTTTTGAAAGTATCAGGTCGGAGAGCTTTACCACAACAAACTAAGTAGTGGTATTGTTGTTATCATGGCCGCATGGTTATTACTACTGTTATTCTTGGCCCTTCAGAGTCATGGCGGCCTTTGCCACCTTGAAAGCTAGCATGCGACATGTGTTCATGCATCAAAGGCCAGCAGGATCCGGTTTAGGCTGGGTATATGAGCCTCTGTCGACGTGACCCTTATTAAGGGACCCTTAACAGTGGACATAGGGGTCCCCTTATAGTTTAGTATAGTCCCTAATATAGCCCCCAATAAGGAACCCATGCCCATTCATGATCTGACGAAAATATTGACTGTAGCTCATACACTTACTAGTATCCATAAACCCAAAGGCATTAGCTTTTCGCGGCGGTAGGTGGCATGTGTTTTTTAACCCCTAGCCTCGGCTGGCATAAACAAGTACCAGGGGTTTCAAAACCGACCCCAAGCCTCAACCCTAAACCCCGAATTCCAAAGCCCAAACTCAGAATCTATAACAGCCGTTAGCTGCAAAGCCCTAGACTCAAAACCTTTGAATACAATTTCTAGTCCTAAGCCGTAATCTCAAGGCCTTGCAAGACAAACAGCTGTCTTTTTCCTTACCCCCAAACCCTCAACTCAAACCTTTGAAATAACCGTTGTTTAAGCACCAGAGCCGAACCTAAACTCAAAACCCGAAAGAACAATGTTTTTGTGCGGCCCCAAGGTATTAAATCATAAAGCTATTGAAGGAGGCTTTAGACCGAACCCAAACTCAAAACGTTTGAGACAGACATCTTTGTTCAGCCCGAAACCCTAAACTCCAAAGCTTCAAAAATGCATGCTTGCAGCTCCAAGCCCTAAACTCCAAGCCATCAAGAAAGATGTCTTTGTTTGGCCCCAAACCCTAAACTTCAAACCTTTAAGGACATGCCTTTCAAAGCCCCATCAGAGCTATGAAGCGCATTTTCAAGAGCCCTAAACTCTAATCCCCGAAGCCTAAACTCACCCCCCCCCCCGCCCCCAAACAACAAATGGGATTGGTCTCAAACCCTAAACGCAAAGCCTTTACAACAAATCTCGTTAGCTCCCAGCCCTGGAATCAGATGTAGTCCCCTTAAGTAGATAGAATGTGGCTTTGGGTTATGTAGGGATAACGGAAAAGAAAATGGAAACTACTATTTAGGGTTTAGGGTTTAGGGTATAGTCCCCCCGAAGTAGCGAAGTAGATAGAATATGGGGTATATGGGGATCTTATTATATTATACCCAAACCCATATTCGATCTACTTAAGGGGGGCTAGAATCATAGCCTTTCAGAAAGGTTGCTGTTGCTGGCGCCCTGGTCATCCCATTCAGTACAGCAGCCCTACAGCGCTCCAGCAGCTATGAGATTCGTGGATGGGGCTACGAAGGGGCCGCAAGTAAGGGTTTATCAAGGGGTCAGGGGTGAAAGATTTAGGGGTGTAGGGTTAAGCGCTCTGGCATTTATGTTTCAGGCTCATATATGGGCCCCCCTAAATTCTAAAACTATTCGGGCGCATCAAGCCTATGAAGCCTTCTTGCGCGCTGCGCGGTTCAGGGCCTAAGTGTAGGGTTGAGGCTGCAGGGGTCTAGGATTTTTGGGATTAAGGTTCAAGGTCAAGGACTTTTAGGGTTCAATGCTTAGGGTTTAGGGTTTATAGCCCCCTTTAAGTAGATAGAACATGGTGCACACGGGGGTCTTATTAAATTATACCCAAAGCCATATTCTATCTACTTGAGGGGGATTGGAGGTTTTAGGGCTTGATTTCCCGGAAAGCTGTGCTTTAGCCCACGAAACAGCAATTGAGAGCAGCCTCGCATCTTCATTACCTGGAGAACTGACCTGGCAGTTTACAGATTGGCGTTATATTGAGTTTTCATAGGGATAATGGAAAACACAATGGAAACTATGGGAATTATAGGGATTCTATAGGGGTTATATTGGGGTCATATTGTAATGCGTTCGGAGTACTTGATATTTGGGGGGGGGGGGGGGGATTTAATTGGGGGAGGAGGTTATTCTTAGGGGACGGGGATTACACTGAGTAAGAGCATTAGGAATATCGCTGCCAAAATGCAAACGAGTTGTAGAATGGACTGCTGTTGCGAAGCCTGCTTGCCTTACATTCGCAGAAGCCTGGTCCAGCAACCATAAGCCCTAAACCCTAAACTGTGGTTTAGGGTATAGGATTGAAGGTCCCCTGAAGGTTATCAGTTATCAGTATCAGCCCCGCAAAACCCCTCATAAGTCTATACAGGACAAGGTACCTTAAATCCACATTCTACGTCTCTAGGCCACTACATGCCATCCCAAAACATCCCTACATACCCACAGCTTCCATTTCATTATCCATAATGCCATATAGTCCTCTTTTGATTAGTCTGCCCTAAGCCCTATACCCTAATAAGGAGGCCTTTACAAAAGCCCTGAAGCTGAGACGCAAGAACAAACAGACTGTGACACCGTCAAAGCGAATCCCAAAGCTCTGACCCAGCTATCCCCATAGCCATGGACCCCAAACCCTGACAGCCGTGAACCCTGAACCATCCGTGGCCCAGCTGTCCCCAAAGCCTTAAACTATACACCCTAGTTAGGTTATACTCCAAATATTACCCCAATATAACCCCAATATAATCCTAATATTACCCCAATATATCCCCAATATAATCCTAATATTACCCCAATATAACCCCAATATAATCCTAATATTACCCCAATATAACCCCAATATAATCCTAGTATTACCCCAATAGAACCCCATGGCTAAACTTTGTTTTTGGCCCTAAACCCTGAACCCTGAACCCTAAACCCTAAAGCCTAAACCCTGGATGTCTTTAGCTCCCCAGGCGGCGGTTTGCTGGCGAGAAAAGTGCAGTGCTGCTCCCCTTCGACTTTCGCATGGACGGGCCTGGGATACTACTGAAGATACTGTCCAAAGTAGTAAGGGACAGTTGGTTACCCAAGTGTTATATACTACTGAAGATACCGATCTAGGTTTTAGGGTTTAGGGTTTAGGGTGTCCAAAGTAATAAGGGGTAACCCATCCCCATAGAGTTACTGGGCAAACTATAACGACCCCACCCGACCTCAGGTTTATTTAGAAGATAGTCCGAAATAGGCTGCATTTCAGGTTCTCAGGTTTTGACGTGATTGTAAAATGGCCTGCATAATCAGGAACTTCTAAATGTGGCATGGTTACAAAACGCCCCAGTGTGTGGGGTTATAGTCCCCCTTAAGTAGATAGAATATGGCTTTGGGTATATTCTAATGAGATCCCCATATACCCCATCTTCTATCTACTTAAGGTGGACTAGACAGAAAGTCCCAGTCTCTGGGGTTGGGAACCCAAAACCCTAACCCCCCTTCTTTTACGGAAGCTACATATCCATGAGCTCCAGCTTGAGGATATCAGGCGTCGGAAGCCCGAATGTAGGAGCATGCAAGACCGCGCCCTCTCTATGTGTTAGGGCCAAGGTGCCAGCCAGCATGAAGAGCTCACAATGTCGTCCTTCATAAACCTCATATAGCTACAGTTATAGTTCGAGTTATAGTATAGTACGGTCTGGTATAGTATAGTCTAGTATAGCATAGTATAGTAGAGTATGGTATGTTATAGTATAGTATAATGATAGTATAGTATAGCATACCCCAAAGGGCTATGCTATGGGAATAGGCCCTGGATTACACCATATCCTTGCAGGAGATGGCCCAGAGCGTGATCGAGACTGCCGAGCAGCCATCGTCTCAGAGTGGTAGCCTCCCGGAAACTAACATGGAAACCCAAAAGGGGCCCTCTCAAGACTACAGTCCTGTTAAAGGGGGGCTATATGGGTTTCCATGTTAGTTTGGGGGAGTGTAGCCCTAAACTGTGATCCCTCAACCATCTCAAAGTACCCACAACTTGGGCTGACTGGTCTGAGTGCAGTCCGTGCTGATGGCCATACCCGTGTAGAGAAGCAACATGCTTGCCGCAGCAAACGTTCTGGGGAAGCTCGGGTACCTTGCAGGATCATATTCCTTCTTTGATTGCGGTATATGGTGCGTCCCAACAGATATGCCAACCCTAATTTAAGCCCTAACCTAAGTTGGGAAATTGCAGTATTAGGCGGGGTCCAAAGCGCTGCCATCTTGTCTAAAGCCCAACTCAGCTTGCACAGTAAGAAGAGAATTTTCATAACTTCAACCCTTCGACCCCTGAATTAGGAGCCCATACTGTAGCAGTCATAGGAAGCATTGGATAGTTTTAGTCCTCACTATGGGGTTGGGGTAGAAAAATTCTCCTCTTTACATACGGATAGTGAATAGTTTTCTCCCACTTATAACCCTTATGATATATTGTACCCGAACCCTAAACCCTAGACCCTAAACCCTTTTCCGCTTCAATAAGCCCCTAGTGCATGTCAGCAGGACGTCATGGATTCTGACTGACAACTGCGAAGCGGCCACCTCAGTAGCAGTTCAGGGTTCAGGGTTTAGGCTTTAGGGGATTTGAGGTTTGGGATTTAGGGTTTAGGTTTTAGGGTGGGTAGTTATACCCTACTTGTAACAGGACGTATCGCCCAATTGCTCCCCACGTCCCCCGCTGCGGTCATGCTTGGGCTATAGGTTGTAACTAAAGTTATAAGTATGTTCTCATGGTCCACAAACCTTCAAGTAGTATATTGGGTAGGAGCTTGCTGTAGGGTTTGGCAACTCAAGAAAAAGTTCCGCAGGAATATTTACCATCATGGATCTATGAAGGGTATATAGGGTAGAGGGTTAAGGAACCTAAATCAAGTTACCATAGCGGGCATACATAGTAAACCATAGGGTTCCCCCAATTTACAACCCTAACCCTAAACCCTTAAACCCTAAACCCTAAATCATAGGGTGTCCATCTCGAAGATTATGAATGAAATTCTTACCTCAAGCAGATCCCAGAACATTTGTACCATAGTCTAAACTCCTAGGGGAGTATTGAGGGTTTAGGGTTTAGAGTCTAAACTCCTTAAAGGGGGGTTGTATAGGAGGTTGTATGGGGACTACTATAGGGGTTATTGAGGGGATACTAGGAGTCTAGATTATGGCCCATGTCATGTTTCACGTCACGTTTCATGTGCTTTCTACTAGTCTAACTCCAGTGAAATCTCCAACAAACCTTCACCACGAATAACCCCTTGAGCCGCTTAAAAAGGATCCCCCAAAAACCCATCACCTTGTATAACCCCTAAAACCCCTTTAGCAGGATCCCCCAGAATCATGAGAAGTACCTTGTGTTGGGCCAGGTTGAATCCAGAGCCTTTGGGTTGGATCCTCAAGGGTTTCTGAGGACCTTGTAAGGTTTAGGCTTTAGGGCTTAGGGTTCAGAATTTAGGGTTTAGGGGTTGAAGGGTTTCTGAGGGCCTTGTAAGGTACCGTAGTACCTACACGTGGGCTATAGTCTTAACTTCTTAAAGGGGTATATACAAGTGAATTATATATGGGAGTATTGTACGGGTTATTCAGGGGAATACTAGGAGCTTAGAATATGGCTCAGATCGGGTCTATATGTAATATGCTGATCACCATGTTGGTTCCATCTCTGCGGTGCCGGTTGAATTTCGAACCTTAATCCTAAACCCTTGATTGAAAGGATGGCTGTTTGGCAAACGCGCCTGGGTCGCTGATGCATTACTTCGCTGAGTACACAAGGCCACGTGCAAGAGTCTTCAAGAGGGTTCTATAGGGGCATATGGGAATATACAGGGTTTAGTGGTGTTGGGGTTGAGGGTGCTTTGATATGTGTACGTGGGTACAGACAGGGTTTAGGGGTGTAGGGGGTTTAGGGCTCAGGGCTTACATTCGGGGAGTTCTTAACATCAGGGTTATCATGTTTTGGGATACATAAGGGGGTCATTGGCAGGTTTATCATCGAACCCTGAACCCTAAGCCCTAAACCCTGAACCAGTCAAACTTCATGCAGGAGCCGCCTCTATGATTCTGGTTTCGAGACGAAGGTCCTGGAGGCGCGTGCTATGGACTTTGAATGCATGGAGTGTCAACCCAACATCCCTTATGCAACCCTGAACTCTAGACCCTGATGAAACCTTAACCCCCTAATAAAACCCTAAACCCCAGACTTCTAATGGAACCCTAAACCCTAGACCTCTAATGAAGCCCTAAACCCTAGACCCCTAATGAAACCCTAAACCCTAAGCCCCTAATTGCATCCAAAACCCTAAGCCCCAAGCCCCTGGACTGCCATCCGGTAAAGCGAATGGATGAAGACGCCATTCCGTTTAAAAGACCTGCTTTAGGGTTTAAGGCATACTGAGCGCTACTTGAGCCGCTTGCCCCATAAGTCTCCCTCATGCTTAACAGGGAACTGGGTTGCTGTTAAGGAGCTTCAATTAAGTTACTAAGCTATAGAAACCCTATTAGTTACCATATACCCATACTGTGGTAACTTAATTTCAGTTCCGAAGCTGCAACCCAGGGAGATCGGAATTCAATATGAAGGGGGGTTGTTGAGATCCACTGCCTCATTCCATTGTAAGCACCAGGGAGCAGTTGGGAACGTGCAAAGTGTACCTTGCGTTCTAGTGAAGTGTGGGGTTGTTACTCCTAGTTCTTTCTTGGGTAATTACTCCTGCAGTGGTGGGTAAACCCTACCCCTAAACTGCATGCCCTGTGAGCCCAATAGCCCTTATACAATCCCAGTTATCATTTCATGTCCCCTTTGTTTTTATCATTTTGTTCTCCACCATTGGGGTATGAATCCTATTCGATCTGTATATAGCCCTACATAAACCCTAAACCCTAAACCCTAAACCCTGCACCCTAAACCGTATGCCTGCAGGTGAAGTACGAGGACCCCGGGATGCGATCTTCGGAAGTCGTCTAAAATCCGTCGCAACATTGTGGGGATTCCAAAAATCAAGGTTCCGTTTTGGGGAGGGACCCTTACATTTAGGATGAAAGCGTTTCTAGGTCCATATTGGGTTCCCTCGTACTAATTATTAGTAGCGGGGCGCCCTCTGAACATTAAATCTGAGCCCCAACCCTAAATCCTCCAAAGCCCCAAATCCCAAACCCTAAATCCCAAACCAAAACCTGAACCCTAAACCCTAAAACCCTAAATCCTAACCTGGAAAACCGTAGCCAACATGGGGATTCCACGGGATCCTTCGACGATGCTCCCCGGTCAGTGACATGAACTGTAGTCTAAACTCACAGAGGGGGTATATGTAGGGGATTATCGGGTTTAGGATTTACGGTCTAAACTCCTCAAAGGGGGGTTGTATAGGGCATCATACAGGGGAGTATTATGGGGCTTATGAAGGGGGGGACCACAGCGCACATTGTTTCATGAATTCTGTGCCTTTCTCGAAACAGAGAGAGAGAGAGAGAGAGAGAGAGGGGGAGTCCGACTGATGATGGACAGAATCCTGCATGACCTTTATCTGCTTTTGTACCCAGGTTTAGGAATATGATGTCATGCTGGATCGTGTCCACCAACCTAGGTACCTGTCTGAGCCATTTCCTTTTTGTATGTTGCTCTTTGCCGTGGGAATGCTAGAGGCGGACATGGGCTTCCCCATGGTGGTTGAGCATTTTCTTGAACATGTTTCCCCATCAGTTTCCATGTCCAGCAGCTGCAGAAGCAATGATGTTCGTAGTTCATGCAGACATATACATTACTGAGAGGGATTTGAACTACCCACAAGAATCTGTACTAAATTCTGCGTACACAGTACAGACCAGCGTTGCAACGTCTTGCATCAACTTGTCGTATGTGCAAGTACATCACGTTGCTCTATGTGTAAGCAAACGGCACTGGATTTGCCAAGTTGTTTTACATGCTCAGTCGTTAGGAAGTTTCCAAAAATGCAGCGCCCAGTATAGACCCCCATAAAAATCTAATCTAGTCCTTATTATGGGGAATCGCAAAAGAAGCCCTAAGTTCTGGAAACCCGGAAACCCCAATCCCTCTTGGCCTCTCTATAATTCCACTTTCCCTTTCATGTTCCTTTGTCTTTTCCACTTGATTCTCCATTATTGCGGATAATATCCCCATATAACCATACAACCTTGCACAATCCTTTTATAATCTCTGGTATACAGTAACAGTATCCCCGTAGAACCTTGTATAATCCTCTGTAATATCCCTATAATCCTCTGTAATATCCCGAAATACTTGAGTCAGCAGCTCGGAAAAAGCTTAAGCGGGTAACCGACTAATGCCTACATGATAGGGTATAGGGTATGGTGAAGAGTTTTTCTATTTCGCTTAGGTTTTCTATTTCGCTTAGGATTTAGGGGTTATGTAAGGGTTATATAGGGATAACGGAAAAGAGAATGGAAACAATGGACACTTATTATGAGATGTCTTCCTTCAGGATTTGGGGATGTTTGCGGCGGGGCTCCCAGGTCTGCATGCAAAACCCTGAACCCGAACCCTAAACCCTAAAGCCGGAACCCTAAATGTGAGGGACTATTGTGAAGCCACAAATCCTACCCTGCTCCATACTAGCATGTTTGCTACTACATGACAATGTAGACACCCTACTTAATAAACCCCTTCCTTTTCAGAGCCTAAATAAAACATTAGGATCCCTATCCCCATTACAATCCCTATTAAGGGGAGAGGGTTTATTCATCACGGGTTTACATTGTCATTGTTTCAGTGGCATTTCATTGGCAGGACTGCCTCCGCAGTGACGGGGATGTCTCCAAGTTCGAGCATCGCGTCGCTGAGGTGGCACACAGCTTTCACACTGGGACTCTCAAAGAAGAAGTGCCCCTTAAGGACTCTGGGGACGTATGGAGACTATACGGGGGTCCATTTCAATTTCCGTTTTCTGTTCCATGGTAGTCTCCTTTTTTAGGGGTACGGTCCCCACATAACTCTTTCTTTTCCTTCTTTATAACCATTGTACAATCCTTACAAGATGCTTCCCACATGGTTTGCCATGTAGGACACAGGCTCTAGGCTGTGCGCTTCATGATTAAAAGCGCTGTCATGGGGATCCCAGACAAGGGCCCCCAAGACTATTGAAGGAATATAACAGGAATGTAGAGACCTTGGTAGGTATATTCCTGTTTCCTAAACCCTTAACCCTGAACCCTGAACCTTGGGGTTGGGGCCCCCAAGAACATTGTAGGAATATACTACGAATATAAGGACAGACCTTGGTAGGTATCCTGTCATGTTCCTACTATATTCTTGGGGTTCCCTGTTTTGGGGTTCCCATGAAAGTCCCTTTACCCTAAACCCTAAGCCCTAAACCCTAAACTAAGGGTGTAGGGTGTTGGGTCGCAGCATGGTGGGGCCATGGGATTTTGGGGCCATGAGCCCTCATGGAAGGCTTGGGGTTAAGGGGTTTACGGGTGATTGTGCTTTGAGTCTAGGGTGTAGTGTTCAGAGGGGCATCTCTAACAATAGTTTGAGTTTTCATTTTATTGCCCTTAATCCATATATAACCTCTGCAGATCCATAAAAACTTGATGTTTGTAGGGCCCCTAAACCTACACTATAGAACCTAAACCCGAAACCATCAAACGTAGTTCAAGGTGTTGCTGCGAGTCTTGGGCGATTCTTTGTCCTGGGCTGCCAAAAGCCTCTTGCTACCTATCGCCTGTAATATTCCGTCCCTAGAATCCCTGTATACTCGCCTATCATAGTCCCACTGTTTCCGAGACCCTCCACCCTTAACCCTACACCCTAGACCCTATCAACCCTAGAAACCCTAAACCCCTACACCCTAAAACCCCAAGTCACTTGGAGGATCCCTACGGTATGGCCCGAAGCTGAGATTTGCACAACCCTGACGGGGTGTTAGGGTTCCGGGGGTTTAGGGGCTTAGGGGATACAAGGTTGTAGGGCTGTGGGCTGGAGGTGGGGGAACTCTGAAGTTTAGGGTTTAGGGTTTAGGGTTTAGGGTTTAGGGTCAATCAAAAAGGCCCTTTCAACGCTGCTTGCTTATTGTGATTACATGGGGGGTCAGCTTATGTTGAGGATTGTGAGTCCTTGCTTGGGCACTTTGAATACCACGGCCCAGAATATTCCATTCCCGGTGCCAATTCATGTTTAGCCGCCACTTTTTGTTTTTGGCAGGGTCTGGTGGTAGCTTCAAACCCACTTGAATTCAGTACCAGTATCCGCCCTGAACCTACATGGGCTTTAACAAAGTCCTCTTGTCATTGTTAAATACAGTCCGTACACTCACACAAACACATGTGTGTGTTTCCATCTGTGTCTCTGTCATGCCACTAGCTTCTTCTTACACACCCTGTTCGCCCTATACCTCCCATAGATTTCCAGTAATGATATTTCAACCCCTAAGCCAAAACCTCTACACATACATACATTCCTATTATTAACCCCTACAGAATTCCCGTATATTCCCTGTATTATCCCCGTAGACGTAGAATTGCTACATACCTAAACCCTAAACACTAAACCCTAAAACCTTACTTAGACCCCAAAGACCTTCAGTTTTAGGATTTCATATAAAGACTTATACTATAGGGTCCCAAAACTGAAGGTCTTTTGGGTTTAAGGTAAACCTTATACCCTAAAACCTAAAACCTAAACCCTAAACCACAAGGCCTAAACCCTAAACCCTAAGGCCTAAACCCTAAAACCCAAACCTTTATACCCTCATTCACCATGCGAGGTTCCAGAGGTGCCTAAGGCCGCCTCCGTGCGTGAGCTTGTCCGCGTAGTCGTGGAGTGTCCGAAGCAGGCCTGACTAGGGTTTAGGGGTTTTAGGGTTTAGGGTTTTAGGGTTTAGGGTTTAGAGCTTGTCCGCGTTGTGGTGGAGTGTCCGAAGCAGGCCTGACGCCCCAAACTTCGAGGGCTAAAAGGGGAAAGTCTACATTATACGGGGATTGTATAGGGATTCTATGGGGTTACATACGCGTTATACGGGTGTTACTTTGGGGTTATATAGGGGTTACACGAGGAGTGGGTTTAGGATAGGGAGGTGGAGGACAAGGACAATCCACCTTCATGTAAGGCCATGTATCACAATACGGTCTCCCTGAACCAATAAAATCATCGTCATGGACCGCGTGTGATTTTAGGGGTTTAGGGTTTAAGGTGCCGCCGGCAGGCTGATTCCACATAGCTCCGACGTATTGCAATCTCTAAGAACAACCCTAACTAGCCCCTATGTAACCCCATATAATCCCGCCCTAACCCTAAACCCTAAAACCCTAAACCCTAAACCCTAAACCCTAAGCCCTAACCCTAAACCCTAACCCTAAACCCTAAACCTTAACCCCTAAACCCCTATGCAATCCCAAACTAACCCCATCAACAGCTCGGCCTTGCAAGGCTTCATCGCGCATCTTTGAACACCTTAGGGTTTAGGGTTTAGGGTTTAGGGCTTAGGGTTTTAGGGCTTAGGGTTTAGGGTTTAGGGCTTAGGGTTTAGGGTTTAGGGTTTAGGGTTCTAGCAGTGAGTTGCTATGATGGATCCCTTCCCAAAAACGTGACAAAGAAGTAATGTAGACCTATGATTAATAACCTCCCCTTTTCAGGGCCTTAATACCAGAATCCCTATTATGCTCCCTATTTAGGGGAGGGGGTTTATAAATCAAGGGTCTGGGTTAGTTTCCGAAAGTTTCAGTCTTCCCGTGTATCTCTAGCTTAGTAGACCGCATGAACCCTAAACCCTAAGCTCTAAAGCCTAAACTGCGCAGCATAGTAGTCCACCTGCATCCCTAGCATCGGAAAACGCGGTTTAGCGGTAAGGGTTTAGGGTTTAGGGTCTCTGTTTATCGCCCACCTTCCATATCATTTTTCAATTTGTCTTTTCCATTTGTGGTTAACAACAAATCCACGCATTACCCTTTGTACTCCTTATAAAAACCGTATCTTTCAGCGGGGTTCTGATTGTTTCGACGCAGTGGCCAGGTGCATTGTCGAGAGCTGTTGAGGAGATCGATTTGGCTGCTTTGTCGTGGGGAGGACCTCCGCGCGATCATTCCCGTGGGGATTTCAATTTATGGTTAGCTTGGGGCGTACGTAGTTGCACAGTGCCATTTCTACAGCACTAGGACCTCACTTGCTTTGTTGGCAAATTGGAACTGAATGGTAGGATTCAATGTTCTGATGTAGCGCAGGGGTCACCAGTGCTTGCCATTCCCTGGCGAGCAAGCAGAAGTTTCTGCATTGACGGTTTACGGCTTAGGGTGTAACACCCTAAACCCTAAGCCTTAAACTCTAAACCTTAAACCCATTTAGGGTAAGCCTTGTGAAGCTCAATTTTGGGGTTCAGACTCGTCCTTGAAGATAATGTTGTCCAAATTCTAAACTGAAAACCAACTTGTATGTGTCCAGCACCCATTACACAGCTACTAGCAGCTGTACCCTTCCCAAACAAAGCAACTAAGCATGGAAGCCACCCTCAAACCTAAACCCTATCCCAAACTAAGTATGGAAGCCGAAAAGGCGTCCTACAGTGACTACTGACTGTCTGGGCGAGGATTTAGTGTTCGGGGCCCCAAAGCTGCCTAAATCTGCTTGACCCTGGGACATTGGGTTTTAATGGTTTAGGCTTCAGGGTTTAGGGTTTACCCAGACCCCCCAAATGATCTAAAAATTAGATCCCCTAGAACCATATGGGAAATTATATAAGGATTATATAGGGGTTATAAAGGGTCTATATAGGGGATCTAATTTTTACATCCTCCCAGGGGTCTGTGTAGGGGAGTATACAATAGGTATATAAGCCTCCTAGGATGAAGCTGAGACACTAGCACCCCTAAGCCGTCCTAATCCCCAAAAGCAATGTTGAGAAACAAACAACCGAACCTCATATCCTCAACCCTAAGCCCTGACGCCTAAACCCTACAAAACTGAACCTTAAACCCTAACCCTAAACCCTAAGCCCTTAAACATCCATGTACGCTCTTTAAAGGCGATCCCAAGTTTAAAGTGTCCCGTTTGAGGGGACGTACCGGTACCCCTCGTTTCAACCCCGTAACCTATCTCCGTAAATCTCAAGCCCCCAAACTCCCTTGCTCATATATCCCTGTATATATCTATATCACGTCATATACCCCTATATAACCCTACATCTCCCTGTATAATGTAACCTACAGAAGCCTATATATCCCTGCATATCCCCATATCTCCCTCTATCTGATACAACCTCAAAGATACCTAAATAATCCTGTTTCCCCTACATATCCCTCTATGCCCCTATTTATCCCTCTATAACCTTATATATATATATATATCCCCCTCTTATATACCCTTGTATAGCCTTCTATATCCCTGCGTATCCCTTTAAGAAGCCACAGAATCGGCCAGGAGACGTCCGCGTGCTGCGACAGCCTCCGGCGCCTCCTCGGCACCGCAGGCGCCGAGATGATCCAGCGATGGGCCTCGCGGCACCAGGACGCTGGCATTAAGGGATATGTGCGGTATGTTTTTAAAATGGCTTTTATGGGAATATAGGGATGTACATGGATATCTAGGGTTTGGAGACTTGGGATATATGGGTAAGGGTCGGTAAGGGCTATGCAGTTGAGGGTTGCAAGGTTTCAGAGTTTTTTAGGGGCTAAGGTTTTACACATTGATGTGCATGCTCCCACACATGACGCGCATTCTTTGCATTTGGAAGGTCAGCTCTTCGGATTTCGGCCGGTGTTTGAGATTGTGTGAGCTTTCTAGTTCTTGAGAGCTCTCTGGATCCAGCACTGCGAAGATTCACAAGACGGTTTTGGTAGCCCCACCTCCCACACATCTGGAGCCGCTGACTATGATATGTTTACCATGGGCCAACTCATTGATTTTGGTTGCTAGAGTCCGGCAACAATGAACCACAGAGACAACAGGGGATTTGGTTTCTCAAAAATAAGGAGAGAATTTTGGGGATGCTTCATCAACAACTCTAGTATTTTGTTGGTCTTTACTGGGGTCCCCCTATTGGTGAAACTACGACTGAAATCACTGGAAAGGGTGTGGGGGTACACTGTATGTAGTGTATTTTGATTCGCTGTATTACTTTACATTTTAGGAATTCTTAACGAGCCATCCAACAACTATGCAAACCCCACCTTAACACCCTGAAGCCCCAAGCCCTAAACCCTGCAAGAGTTCAAGTCAAGCTTGAGCTCATGAGGCTCTCCTGCTTGTATAGCTACATGCATTCAGCCATCTCAATCCAAGCGGGGTGCCCAAAAAGGAGCTTGCTAGATACGCACTGTTCGCCGTGCCATAAGCAAGCATTGGAACCTGCTACTCTGGGGAAGAGCTTGGGCAAGCCATACCGTGCAGGCTGACCGCTTGCATGGTAGCGGAGCTCTTGTGCTACCGCAAGAGCTTGACACGATCTAGGGCCTAAAGGCCAGCTTTGTTCGCCAAGCTGGATACAAGCGTCATGTCTGAAGACACGGGAGGCAGGACGCCCAAAGTCCCCTCGTGGGATGGCGCGGCTGATAGTTTTCAAAGCTATTGCGAGGCTGCGCTCCTTTATGAGCAAACCACTAAGGTCCAGGACCGATATTTGGCCGGGCCCCGTCTAGTCGGCGAGTTGCAGGGGGCTGCAAGGAGGCTGATAGTGGGCCAGAGACCAGACTGGGTTAGCTTCAATGGTGGGGTGGAACACTTATTGCAGCATCTCAGGAAATGTCTGGGAAAGCCTCAGGTTCCAGAACTGACGGACCTCCTGGCGAAATATTTCAAGAACTCAAAGAGAAAACCTGGAGAGCTCAAGGGGGAGTATATCACCCGCAAGTGTGAACTTTATGTTCGTTCACAGCAAGCCATGAGTCGCATGAAGCCATATCATGATCGCAATGAGGTTAGAAGTGGTGGTGAGTGGCCAAGCAACTGGACCAATCGTTCCCGCAGGAGCAGTTTTGACTCACAAGCAGGTTCAGAGACAGGCGGCACCGATGGAGCCACAGCCTCAGAGACACAAGCTGCGGCCCCGACAGCTTCCGAGACAGCCTTCAGCGAGGAGGCCAGCAATCGGAACGGTAGCTGGGGAGAGTGGCAGTGGCAGGGACATGGTAGTTCATGGTCATGGCATCCTCAGAACTCCTGGAATTGGCAGGGCTATCAAGACTGGTACCCATGGGGAGGTTACAACAGTCGTGTATCATCACCATTGCCGGAGCTGGTTCCAGAGTTCGTACAAGCATGGCTGTTACTTCAGGATGCGGGGCTTGAGCCCCAAGAGCGGAACACGGTGCTAGTGGCCACGCAAGGGGAAATGACCCTCCAACGTGTGGCGCAGGAGCTGCGAAGTCAATGTGCAGACTCGGATCTGAAGAAGCGAGACACTGCCCGGAAGTTCCACGGATATGCTGGAGAACATCAGGCGGACAGTGCAGATGAGCAATCACCGCCTGAGACAGCCTTCAACGCAGCAGAGGAGCTGAACAGCGAGGGCTATGCTCTCTGAAGCGAAACCGAGGATGAAATCCAGAGTGCCATGGCGGCCCTTCAGACTGCTCGAAGAACCCTGCGGAATGCCCGAGAGCGGCAGAAACAGGTCAAACAGAGCAGGCAATATTTCAAGTATAGCTCCTCCTCTCGGAAATCCGACGGAGATCGGAATAAGGAAGACCGCATGACCTGCCTTCGATGTGGCAAGCCGGGTCACAAGGCAGCTCAGTGCCCAGCAGAGGCGCCCCAGTCCGCATCCACGGCGGAGATGGCTCCTTTCATCTGCTTCACTCAGGAAGAGGTCAGCAGCGAGATTGCTTGGAACGCCCAGGAGCGCTCACGCAGGCTGACCACTACAGAGGCCATGGAGACAGGACGTGCCGTCATAGACTGCGGTGCGACAAAGTCCTTGGGTTCAGTGAAGGCACTGGAGACAGTTATGAGGCTGAGCCAGCATGGAGTGAGCCAGGTGGATGTTCGAGACCGACCGGTGTTTGGGTTCGGGAACAGCTCCGAGGACCGGTGTGTTTCCACGCTCCATCTGCGCATCCAGGCTGGAGAGAAGCCAGGAGTGATGAAAATTCACGCCCTTGACAAAGGGTGTGGTCCAGTGTTGATGTCGGTACCAACCCTCAAGTCATTGGGAGCGATAATCGACTTCAGTGATGGGACCATGGTGTTGCGACATGTCAGTCCAGATCGCCTTGTGTGTTTGGAGGAGTCGAATACTGGACATTTGTTACTTCCCCTCACCGGTGACCTCCTCGAAGGCTCACATCGCACGACACGTTCCATTCCTCCACTGAGATCATTTCTGGAGTATCCCGAGGCCAGGGTCGTTGTCAGTAACCATGCTCAGGTTGCGGTGCCGGATTCCGAGAGTTTTTCCACCAGCACAGACCTACTCCACAGCGAGTAGGGACAGCTCCTTCCTGATCTGAGTCTTGACGGAAAAGGGAAGGTAGGCGTAGCCAGGGTTTCAAGACAGGGGTTATCCACAACTGAAACCAGTTGTGCGCATTCATGTGTTAATGATCAGTCTGTTCAGATGAGTGTTGGCAGTTCCAGTTGTAGAGAGCCGCAGCAGCATGTACAGACCACCGCAGCCAAGCTCTCAGATTCCTCCTTCAGGACAATCCCCGCAGACTTCGATACCTCCGATCCATCCCAGGATCATGGCCGATCTCTCTCGAGAACAGCTCCGTCAAATCCTGGAGAATCTGGGCGAGACGCCCAATCCTCGGTGGACAAAAGTGGAACTACGTCACCGTATCTCCGAGAAAACTGGAGAAGATATGGGACGCAATGTCAAGAGCCAAGCAAAGGCACTGTCTCCCTGCCAGCAGCTCGTGAAGGAGCTCAACAAAGCTTCGGGGAAGAGGAAGGCAGATCTGATCCAATTCTGCCTCCAGACCTTGAAGATGAGCGAAAGGGAGGTGGGCCACAAGACCATTCCCCAGCTCCACTCCAGCCCATGGTCTCGACCAGGTCGGGTTTGGCAAGCACCACAGCTGCCTCTACCAGGAGATCCTTCGCGAGCACAAAAGCTACGCCTCCTGGGTGTTGGAGACCTTCGAGGAAGAGGGGATGTCCACGGATCCGAAGCTGCGCCGGTTGGCGTTGTGGCTCGAGGACCAGTCCAACGAGGAGATGCAGGAGGATGCGCCCAAGACCAACATCTTCAAGGGGTACCAGAAGGACAAGAATCCGCCGCCGAGCAAGGCGGCATCGAGCTCGGCCACCTCTTCGACAGAGCCCGAGGTCCTCAAGGAGATGCTGGGCGCGATCAAGGAGCTCCAGAGAGAGATCAAGGATCTCAAGCAAGAGCCTACTCGCAAGAAGGCCATGAAGGGCGAGGAGAGCGGCGCCGAAACCGAGGGCTCGTTCACGAAGGTGAACATCAAGCCCTAGAAGATGATTCGGACCCAGATGATGAGTCAGGACCTAGTATGAGCGCAAGCCTTAGGGTCAACGCCTCAGATGGTCCTCCCCTTAGTGCTTCTGAAAAGTTGAGCCAACAACTTTCTTTGGGTAAGGCTAGACGCCTTGAGGAGCAAGCATGGTCGGTGGTTCCACAAGTGTTTCAGGGGTTGGTAGCCGAAGGTAGGACCATACTCATGGAGGTGTGTTGTAGTCCCGAGAGTTTGTTGACCTCCACGGTTCAGCACCTGACTGGAGAGTCAAGTTCGGCCAGCCGATGCAGCCATTGGAATTGCGGTGACTTGAGTAGTAACCAGGGGTTGAAACATGTGCTGCAGCGTCTGGAAGTGGAGAATCCATCTCATGTTTGGTTGTCGCCCCCTTGTGGACCTTATTCTCCTTTGCAAAACGGTAACTGTAGAACCCTGAACAAAAGAGCGAGCTCGAAGAAAAGCGTAAGGTCGCTATGAGGATATATGTAGCATGCTGTGTGGTGCTTCATGTGTGTGTTCAAAAGGGGATACATGTTACTCTAGAGCTTGCTGAACGGTGTCAAGCATGGAGACTTCCCTTGTTTCAGAACTTGCAGACTAAGTACTCCCTGTATGCCACGGTCACCAAGGGGTGTAGAGTTGGACTGCGCAGCAAAAAGGATGGTCAGTTGATGCAAAAGGGATGGCGAATCGTCACATCTTGCAAAAGACTGGCTGACGTCATGGACCTTCCTTGTCGCTGCTCACGGCACTACAAGCATGGTAGATGTGAGGGCAGTGCAGCTAAGGATAGTGAACTGTATACCCCCGAGTTTACCCGAAGGGCCTGTAAGGTAATTACACAAGAGTTGGACCATGCAGCAGTGATTTCCGAAGCACAGGGCCGGAGTGCCTTGCCACCACAGTTTGGAGAAGGGATTCGATGCATGTGCAGTGATGTGTCCCTCCCAAAAAGAGAGCAGTTGTGCGGCCGTTGTCTCATGAGCGACTGTCAGTTGAACAAGCAAGGTTCAGGGTCAGTAGGCAGGGCGTTGGGAGGCAACGGGTTAGGTGACGAGGCAGTGAGCTGTGGTAGCACGTCTAGCGAGCTGGAAGGTCAAGGTTCAGGTGGGTTTGACGTAGACAGGTCAGAGCTGGCAGACACAGAGCCTGATTGCAGTGGATGGTTCAGTCAATCTCATCTTGACCAAGTAGAAAGGTTGGCCCAGAACATGTTGAGAAAGAAACAGTTCCAACATGATGAATGTGAACAGTTTGTCGAGTACCTGCAGATTCCCAAGTGCACCCGTCATCGAGGGTTGATAGAGGATAAGGAAGCTAGGTACATGACTCTAGGGGCCTATTCTCATGGTAATCATTATGGGGTGACTAAGCACACTCGGCGGATGCCCTTTGCAACAAAGTACCTTCTCCAGTACCTCAGTCACCATGATCCCGAGAAGACCTACTGCACCTCCTTGGTGATCAATGTTGATGGTAGGTGTCGTACTCATAGGGATGTCCATAACGACGAGAGGTACCCTAATCTGTTGATAGGTTTGGGAGACTACAATCAAGGGGAACTTTGGATAGAGAGCAACGGATCCCAGGAATCTTCGCTTGTTGATCGTGCGATCCCATCAGTAGCCTCTCCGGTGCGCGGAACATTACATCCCACTCGGCATCAACTAGTGAAGTTTAACCCCAAACTGTGGCACGGGCCGGAGGCCTGGACAGGTATAAGAACTACCCTCACTAGTTTTGTCACACGGGGTCATAAGTTCCTGCAACCGGAGGATTGTAGAATTCTGGAATCCCTTGGTTTCCACCTGCCCGACGATTGTGTTTCCCCCAAAGCTTTTGCCGCAGGCCCCATGGGACCTCGTAGGCATGAAGACCCCAAAGCCTTTCGTGAACGGATTCGTAAACAACTTTACTTGCTTCACTCTGCTACGGGTCATGGCAGCCTAAAGTCCATGGTAGACATGTTGAAACGTCGTAACGCAGATCCCCAAGTGATCCAACTTGCTCAAGAATTCCGATGCTCTATATGCGCAGAAAAGAAACAGGTACAGCCCCGTCACCTATCATCATTAGAGGTTCTTCCTCCAAAATGGCATACCATTTCTGCGGATAGCGGGCATTGGAAACACCCGACATCTCATGAACACATTCAGTTTATGCTGATCATAGACGAAGGGTCACGCTTCCGAGTAGCCAAAGTGTTGTCAAAAGGATCCAAACAGCAACCGGATGCTGCTGCGTGTTTAAGTTATATACGTGAGGGTTGGTCCCAATATTTCGGTATGCCCCGAACATTGAGATTAGACCCAGCCGGAGCCTTTCGTGGACAAGCCGTAGTGGATTTTTGTGACAGAGAGGGAATCTACTTGGATAATGCACCAGCAGATGCACACTGGCAAATCGGGATATGCGAACAAGCCGTAAAAGGGGCTAAGACTGTCCTTGAGAAGCTGTGTACGGAGGATTCTGGTTTGAAGCCCGAAGATGCCTTAGCGATGGCTATCAGTGTGTTTAATCAGCGTGATCATATTCGGGGGTTTTCACCAGTACAGCATGCGTTTGGTAGAAGTCCAGACCACACCGGGCGCTTGGTGAGCCCGAGCCATGACATTCCCGATGAACTGATCATTGCTTCAGCTACCCAAGAGTTTGAGGATAGTGCTCGTTTGAGGGCAGAAGCAGAGAAGGCACACGCAGAGTGGAGTGCCGCGCAGAAGATCTCACGAGCGATCAATTCCAAGGCAAGACCACGATTTCCCTATCAACCTGGCGATTTAGTCTATTTTTGGAGATCTCAGGTGTCAGGACAGGGGCGTAATCAGCCCGGCTCAAAGCGAGGCCTGTTTCTTGGTCCAGCACGTATCCTGGCAACGGAATCTCGCAGAGAACAAGATGGCGCCCTGAGGCCGGGTAGTGCTGTCTGGTGTGTTCGTGGTCGTCAGTTGGTCAAATGTTCACCAGAGCAACTTCGCCCAGCATCAGACAGGGAAGAACTTCTCGACGCACTTGCTCGGGATAATGGGGAGCTTCAGACGCCTTGGACATTCACCAAGCTTTCGGAAGAGCTAGGCGGAAACCAGTTCTTGGATGTGACAAATGAGATCCCTTCCGAACAGGAATGGGTTCGCGCCCAAGATGTGGAGGCAGAGGCTCCCCCACCCCGTTTTCGCTTCCGAGGCAAAAGGGCGGCGCCTGAACCAGTAGACGAAGAACTTCTTGAGCAAGATGAGGGCGCTGAGGTCTCGCAAGGTTCACGAGCAAGATCTTCAACAGATGTTCCCAGAGCGATGGGTCTTGGACCGGGAACATCCAGCCGGTGGCAAGACAAGATTTCCGAGACTTGCTGGGCAGCGCAGGAGTGTGGGTTTTGGACAGAAGAACAAGCAGCGGTGTCAGTGGAGATCGCACTACCTGAAAGTGACAAGCAATGGAGCAAGGCCTTAAAGGACTTGACCGCCTACTTCACTGGCGCCTTCAAACGGCAGACGGTGGAGGTCAATGAGCAACGTCTTACTCCGGAGGAGAGAAAGGAGTTTCACGAGGCCAAGGACATTGAGGTGCGTAACTTTATAGCTGCGAAAGCGTTTGAGGCACTCCCCGCTCATTTGCAGCCATCACGTGAGCAGGCCATTCACATGCGGTGGATCTTGACGTGGAAACTTAAAGACGATGGACAACGTCGTGCTAAAGCACGAGCTGTCTTGTTAGGTTATCAGGACCCCAAGTATGAGTATCGTGCTACTACCGCACCAGTGATGACAAAGCAGAGTAGACAGCTCTTGCTTCAGATGGCCGCAAATGAGCAGTGGAATGTGTATAAAGGCGACGTCTCCGGGGCCTTTCTTCAAGGCCGGCCCTATCCGGGCCAGCTCTACTGCGTACCATGTCCTGAAATATGTACAGCAATGGGTATACCTGCAGACTCGGTAACCCGCCTTAAGCGAGCCTGTTACGGTTTGGTAGAAGCCCCCCTAGAATGGTGCCGTACTGTTGCGGAGTTCCTGGAGTCTCTAGGTTTAACCCGGCTATGGAGTGATCCCTGCTGTTGGATATGGCGTCATCAAAATCGTACTCAGGGAGTAGTCTCAGGTCATGTGGACGATTTTATGTTTACAGGGTGTGAGTCTAACCCCGAATGGGTCCGTATTATTGGGCAAATCAAAGAAAAGTTTAGATGGGGAGATTGGGAAAAGAACGAGTTCACTCAATGCGGGGTAAAGATCAGTAAAGAAGGTCAGGACTTCGTATTGTCTCAAAGTAGCTACGTCGAGGCCATTCCCGAAATCCCGGTCAACAGCAGTCGTAGGAAAAACAGCTCAGAGCCTACCACTCCTTGGGAGAAGAGTCAGCTGCGGGCCTTACTGGGAGCTCTTAGTTGGCATGCTCAGCAAGTAGGTCCCCATGTGTCTGCAGACGTAGGATTGTTACTCTCAGAAGTCAATCACAGCACTGTTAACACCATTCTACGAGCAAACACCCTTTTAAGCCATACGAAGGCCCGGAAAGACCACGTCATGCGCATACATCACTTTCCTAAGGGAACTCCTTTAGGTATGTTTGCTTGGGTAGATGCCTCCAGTCAGAACAGGGTCTGTGGTGGAAGCACAGAGGGTTTGTTTGCAGGAATAGCTCCTCTATCCCTGTTGCAAGGAGAAGTATGCCCTGTTACTCCGGTCCTGTGGCATTCCCATAAGATAGATCGGGTGTGTAGGAGCCCAGGGGCGGCTGAAACTCAAGCCGCCGTTAATGGGGAGGATCATCTGTACTATGCTCGTTACCAATGGTCAGAGATGTTGTATGGACCTGCTAACACCAAAGCTCCCGACGAGACAGTGTCGAGGATCACTGGTTGTGTCATTTTTCTGACTCACGCAACGTGTACGATAAGTTGCTGACTGAGGTGGTGGCCATCAAGGGAGCAGAGAAACGCTCAAACATAGAACTTTTAAGTCTCAAAGAAGCTCAACATCGCACTAAGGTCCTTAATAAGGTGGGTGCACTCCGAAGCCCAGCTCGGAAATGCTCTTACTAAGGCAGGAGGAGGACGAGAGTTGGAGTTGTTCTACAAAATGGGACACCAGTGGAGGATCGTGGAGGATAGCCAGATGCGATCGGCCCGTCGACGAAAATCGGACGGCCTTGCCCCCCTACAAGCCACCACCTCAGCAGAAGCAGCAGCTAAGCCAACTCCCACAAGGTGCGAGTCCAGTACTCATCTGAATTCGAGGGGAGTCCCGGGGATGCAAGAGTTCAAGTCAAGCTTGAGCTCATGAGGCTCTCCTGCTTGTATAGCTACATGCATTCAGCCATCTCAATCCAAGCGGGGTGCCCAAAAAGGAGCTTGCTAGATACGCACTGTTCGCCGTGCCATAAGCAAGCATTGGAACCTGCTACTCTGGGGAAGAGCTTGGGCAAGCCATACCGTGCAGGCTGACCGCTTGCAAACCCTAAACCCCTAAATCTAAGCCTGAATAGCAGCTATCCAAAAATCATGTTGCAGGAGGGCGCGCGACATTCAAAATTCAGGACCCGGCCGGCTGTGCAGGTCCAATTGTTTAGGGTGTAGGGCTCAGGGCTTAGGGCTCAGGATATAGCATATAGACTTTAGGATTCTGGGCTTAGGACTCAGGACTGGGGGTTCAGGTTTAGGGTTTGGGATTTAGTGTTCGGGATTGAGGGTTGTTGGATGAAGGATTTGGATTTAGGGTTCAGAGTAGTCGTTGTTCAGTCTGATCAGTTGTTAGTAAGTAGGGGATGGAAAATGGAAACTATTGTTTCGTCTTTCAGGTTCAGGGTTTATGATTCAATGTGTGGGGTTATGGGTACTGAATGAAGAAATCGATCTCTAGGCAAAGGGTTCGTACAAAAGACCGTTACCAGGGTTCTTGTTAGGGGCCCCTCCTAAAGTCCCTAGAATAGTGGCGCCTAATCAGAATCCTGAATGTCTCCATTGTCCTTTCCATGTCTTCATTTCCTAAGCTTTGAACCCGGAACTGTAAGTCGTTCTGGTCAATTCTTCAACACTCAAACCAATACCGTGACTACCACAGCCGATACATTTATTTGCACATTTATAGTAGAACCTAATTAGTCATAATTAGTCAGGCGTCTACATCAGGGCAACAGTCTTTTTGCTTCGGACTGCCGTTGCTCGGTGTGCAGAAGCCTGAATACTTACCAATATTGCACCCTAAACCCTAAACCCTTCTCCAAACAAACATGGAATCCCGAATCCACCGTTGAACTGTAGTGTTTCAGGCCCTCTTTGGGCTTCCATGTCTGTTTAGGGGAGTAATAACTTAAACCATAAGCCTTGTACATTCCTATACATAACTATGTATCGCCATACATCCCTATACAATCCTCTACGTCCCTATATAATCCCTGAAAAGGATCCCTGTACATCCCTATACATGTGTACACCTCTATACATCAGTAACATATTCCTGTATAGCCCCTTACATTGGATCCTTGAACATCCCTAGATATCTGTATATGTCCCTACATAACCCCTTTTCTCGCTATGTCCCTATATAGCCCTATACATACCGATATGTCCCTGTATAATCCCTTAAAGGAATCCCTACACATCCTACATCCCTACATAATCCTATATGTCCCTATATATCCCCTTAAAGGGGCTTACCTTGCGGAGGAGCTGAGGCTGCTATTTCTCAGAACTCCCCTCCAAAAAGGACCTCCGCTGTCTAACAGACGTCTCGCGATTCGATGCTTGGGGGGTTTAGGCTTTTAGGGTTCATGATTTAGGGTTCAGAGAGTTGGGGTTTTGGATTAAACTTGTCAAAATGTTTTAATATGAAGGTTGAGAAGTAGAAGATAAAACAATGCAGATTTTCGGCCAGCAGTGATTTTGCAACTTTATTGCAGTCTCCTGCTGTCCACTTAGACGCGTAGGCAGCCCGGGCAATACATGCCGCATCCAGCGCAGGACGACATTGCAGATTTGAGTGGAACCCAATACCTGTCAAGGCCAGGGAATGTGCCACCATATTCGAGACGTCCAAAGCTTGATTCCGGGTATGTATGTTCCCCAGAATGTCGTCTACTGCTGCAGGCTAAAGGGATGCGCTGCCAGGGCTTTCTCACCAAAGTGTGAGCTTCCCAGCCGCCTGGCCTCTGACGATCAGAGTGCTCCATGTTAACGCGCCACACGTGATCGCACGTGCGAAATACGCTGGGCGGTCAGCGTGGGCTGAGCATTCGCAAGTGCCCCAAAAGCTGTGGCTGTGTGCAGACAGCTATTGTGGATGGAGGAAATCCTCCTAGGTCCCCCATACTACTGTACTTAGCTCGTAGAACACTCGGTAATAAGGGTGGCGCAAGATTTCATACATCCAAAGTAGTTCTTAGGTTGAGCCTTGCGCTGGCGTCTCATTCACACTCCAATTCCATGAGATAGCGTAGTCATTCTCGCTTGCTGTGGAGTGGTTAGGCTGAGGGTACGAGTGCCCAAATACAAGAGTTCAAAAGGGGCGTAAAGCCCCAAGAGTTCAGAGAGGGTAGAGTATCCCAGAGACGTGGAATTAGAAGTCCCCTATTTCGGACGTATTTGCTTATAAGCCCCTTTAGAGCCTACTTACCGCCCTGAAGCCTGAGGTTCTCCAGCATTTCAACGCAAGCGGCCCCTACACCCTAAACCCCTAAACCCCAAAAACTAACCCTAAACCCCAAAAACCTATAAACCCTAAACCCTAAAACCTAACCCAAAAACCTCTAAACCCTAAACCTTAAAACCTAAACTACAACACTCACCGAAGTATGTGGAGTCTCGGAGTTCCGAATTATGGACAGGGTTCACACTTTTGGGTTCACAGCCCCCCTTAATCAGATAGAATATGGCTTGAGGTATATTTTAATAAGGTCCCCATGTACCCCATATTCTGTCTACTTGAGGCTGGCTATAGAATCTCCTGGACTACAATTCATGATGTGAGTGCTCGAAGTAAGGAACTCTAAGGTTGCTCTAAACCTCTTGGATCCCCTATTACCCCCTAATCATTCAGGCTTGTACCACTTAATCCTGAAACCCCTGAACCCCAAACCTATTTAAGCCCAAACTTCAGGCTCACCCATCCCTTGGGCAGTAGCTGATTGTGAAGTGCCAGCCTTGAATCCCAAAACCCTGGGGTTGGAGAACCTTCATCCCAAAGTACAGAACCCTAAATCCAAAACCCTAAGTTCTAGACCCGAAGCCCTATGTTCAAAACCCTAAATCCTAAACCTTACGTTCCAAATTCTAAATCCCAAGGCCTAAGTTCATACCCCGAAATCCTAAACCCTAAGGTCATAGCCTTAAATCCTGAGCCCTAAGTTCATAGCACTAAGTCCTAAACCCGAAGTTCCGAAACCTAACTCCTTAACCCTAAGTTCAGAACCCTAAACCCTAAACCCTAAGGCTCGGACATACAGCCAGCTGGCATCTCAACACTTTCCGCCTCCCGGCGAGACATGGTCGAAGGTGCCCGGGCATAGGGTTTAGGGTTTAGGGTTTAGGGTTTGGGGCTAGGGCTTAGGATATCACATGTTCCCGTGTCCGATATAGCGTGCCAAAATGGGAAGATGTAGTAAAAGGTTTTATTATCAGGGGGAGGAGCTTCATAGTCCAGGGATCCAACCAGCCCAGAGTAGCTGCTATTTGTAGGGCCCAAGGCAGGTATTATGTACGGCCTTGGATCTTCAGGCATACAGTTGATACTTAAATTATGCATGACCGTATGATACTAGACTACAATCATTCTGAAGGTTTGGGGTAGTGTATGAAAAGGAGGAGAGTAGGGAGGGTCAGGCCTTTCGAGTCAACATGCCCGGCAGAACGTGATGTGGACGGGTGGCAGTTGTCTCTTGCATATGGAGGGGTAGTCAACCATGCGTAATTTCTGGTCCCCTAACCCCTAAATCCGTAAACATTAAGCAAAGCGATTTCTACTGGCAATTCATGGGTTGGACGAACAGTACCTCCCGGCCCGAGGCCCTATGGACCTCAAAACATGGAATTCTTGTGCGGTGGAATTATTTGCCTAATGACTCAAAGATCCCTCTACCCTGTACCCAGATCCTGATCCTTGAGCATTAGTCCCTTTATACCAACATTCACCACCCCCACCCCCACTTTCAAATAATCCCGCGATAAGAGACCGTCTGTATTGGGGGAGGGATATTGAATCTTTGGGATGTGTGGAGTGTTTGATACTCATATCAAGGGATCAAATCCCAACTTCGTGCGTGTGGCAGGCGCAGTCCAGGGAAGCTCTGGCGGCATACATTGCCATGGAGGCCTCGTGCTTAAGGTTTAGGGATGTTTACGGTTTTGTGCTTAGGCTTTTGGTTTCAGGGCTTCGGCTCTAGGATCAGCGCTTTGGTTGTGGGGTTTTTTGTTTAGAGTGTAACTGGCAACCTTCTAGCTTAATGGTGGTAAGTAGGAAACAGAGGAATGGACCTCTATAGCAGTCGCCGTTTATTCCCCAGTAAAATTCCCGCATTCCATTCTTTTATTCCTGACTGGAAGAGTACATTAGATCGTGGGTATGTCTTAGGTCAATCCCCGTTATAGCAATAGCTCCTTCTCTTAGAATGAATAAGGCCCTAATATACCTACAATAGACCCGGGTGGTACCCATTACTGGGTGGGGGATTGACTCAGGGTATGTCCTCCTGAACTCAGAAAGGTTTCGTGAAGAAATGAAGGGTCTGAGGGGATGCCATGCGAGTTTCTGAAAGTGACCCCTATACAAAACTCCAGTGGACTCCTGGTTGCTCACTATTGTTGATGGATGAAATCTTGCACCACCCAAGAGCCCTAAGATACTGTAATTCCTAGGAGTTTAGGGACTTAAGGGGGTGCACGATATCCTCCATCAACATACAACCTTCAGAACTTCCTAGGGTTCTTTAAGATGCCCAATGCTCTCGCGAAGCTCAAAATGGTTTTCGCATTCTGGAACTGCTTGAGCCAGATCATCACAGCGTGAAGGGATCTGAGGGCTTTCCCCGAAAAGTGTCATATCTTGACCGTGGTTGCGGGAGTAAGGGTTACTGCATAGGATCAAGCCAGCAGCGCATCTTGCATGCCGAAGTCCAAGATAACACGCTGATTCCCAACCCTAAGCTAAACAAGATGCCAGGGTCTGGGAAAGGCAGCTGGAGTTTGGCGCTCAGATGTCTTCCTGTGAACGCCGTGGGCCTCCAACTGCCACAATGGACGCTCATAAGGCTACTAGGCATCAGGTAGGAGAGCGCCTAGGATTCTTTCAAGGCGAGAATCACATCAGAGCTCCTTCAGCGTTGCTGAGTTTTATCTAATTACGGCGCGGGTGCTGCAATTTGCTTCCTAGTCCAACATAGCTGTTTGTTCCTGAAGTTTTGACAATTTTGGCAGGGTTGTTGTCGTTTAAGCAGCAAGTTGGTATTGATTTCGGCCGCATACTCACTTGCTCAAGCCAGATATGCAGCAAACCACCCTAAACCCCATACCCTAAACCCTAAACCCCCAAACTGTAAACCGAGCATCCTTCAAAGGCTGCTTGCCTTTCAAGCGCCTAGGTTGCGACGCTCTCTGTTGCCTCTCGCGCTGTGGAAGGCCTGGGGTTTTAGGTTGGGGCTTCTGGGTTTAGGATTTAGAGGTTTAGGGTTTTGGGTAAGGTAGCCTTCACTAGTTTCAGTGCTAGCGGCAGTTTTCCTAAAATAGTTGCGTAGCAGTCGTAGCAGAAGAGACAGCCTTGGAAGTGACAAACTCGTCACAAGTTTTAAGTGTAGCAACAGCCCTGATACGAGCCATACAGTAGAATGCCGAGGAAGAATTTGGACCTCCTGTCTCGGCAGAAATTTCTGGAAGGTAGGCAACTGCTGCATGTTGATGGTTTGAGTTGAAGGGTCTAGAGAACTCGCCGCAAAGCCTTCAAAGCCAAGCATATGTGCACGTGTTTTATCTACATGCGCATGTATCTATACTTTATATCTGCATTTGCATCCGCGCTGCAAAAGCTTGAGTTCTGAAAGCCCCCTTATACGAAACCTATGCACCCTAAGAAGTCCTCCAAAATCTCAGCCCAGGATCACAGCTCCTGGACCCCCGGGACCTTGCAGCAGGGTAGTGGTCTCAGGGGCTCCAAAGCCTGTAGAAGGTTTAGGGTTTAGGGTTAAGAATTAGGCTTACGCGATTTAGGGGGTTTACTGTGGCATGTATGTTTTTGGATTGAGGGGCCTTGGCTCTAGGAGCTTAACAAGGGTTAGGGGGTTTGGGTTTCTGAGGGGTTCCATGGTTTGAGGGTTTGGGGGTCTAAAAACCTCATCCTGAGGTTTCTTTCTGAAGACCTTGCTCTGAGGTGGAATCTTTTGGGTTGACGCACCAACACACGTGACATAGGAAAAGTTGCTGCGCCCGGCGGAAGCCGAGGCAATAGCAACTGCTCCCTCGCAGGAGTGATGCAGAGTGCATAAGAAGTATATGTGTTAGTTTCCCAAAATTAAGGAACCCCAATATAGACCTCAATATACTATAATCCTTATTATAGGGATCTCCAGAAAGGTACCCCTAATTTTGGAAAATCCCCATGTGGTCTTTGCACTTTGTTGCACGTTTTTGGCCGTGAGTGGTCTGACCCCGTGAGCTCACCCGGCAAGGCTACCACCAAACCACCCCGGCTTAGGGTTTAGGGTTTAGGGTTGAGGGTTCAGGGTATACTTCCCCCTCCCAATTTTGGGGTTTCCCAAAATTAGGGGTACCATTTTGGGGGGTCCCAATAATATGGATTATAGTATTTTAGGGTCTATATTGGGGTTCCCCTGTTTTGGGAAACTTCAATTTAGGCTTGTTTAGTGTTGATTGAGGTTACTTGAGGGGGAACATTCTCATCAAGCCGTCCCAGCCGAGAGTGAGCTACATGCTACTTGCCCAGGATCCACACACACCAGAGGATCCCGCATCAGAGGTGCCTTCTAAGGCGTCGCTCTGCTGACAATGTTGACATTTTCTTAGAATAGGCGTATTTTTGCACACTCCGGATGCCATGTATGAATCCTAAACCCTCAACCCTAAACCCCTCAACCCTAAACCCTCAACCCCAAACCCTAAACCCTCAACCTTAAACCCTCTAAACCTTCAGGCCCAACCCCAAAAGTCTAAGATATCCTTATAGTAGTTCCCATTTTCTTTTCCATATCCCAATTTAACCCCAAGATAATAGAATCCCTGTAGTAGTTTCCATTTCTTTTCCATTTTCCCTATATAACCCCCAGTATTTTCCCATAACCCCTATAGAATCCCTATAATCCCTGTAGTTTCCATTTTCTTTTCCATTCTATCAGTACTCACTGGTCCCTTGTCGCGTAAGGCCTAAACCCTAAACCCTAAACCCTAACCCCAGTGTCCCTTGTCGCGTAAGGCTGGCTCGGTTGGCTGCTACGCGAAGCGGGGCCATGGCGGAGCTTTCAGGAGAAGACCCCTCCCAGGAATGGATGTGTCTATATATATATATATATCTATAGAGGGATTATATAGGGGTTATATCGGGGATAATGGAAGAGAAAATGGAAACTACCATTTGGGTTTTAGGGTTTTGGGGTTTTAGCATTTTAGGTTTTAGGGTTTTTAGGGTTTAGGGGTTTTGGGGTTTTAGCATTTTAGGTTTTAGGGTTTTAGGGTTTAGGGGTTTAGGGTTTTAGGGTTTAAGGTTTAGGGTCTTAGGGTTTTTAGCATTTTAGGTTTTAGGGTTTTTTGGGTTTAGGGGTTTTGGGGTTTTAGCATTTTAGGTTTTAGGGTTTTAGGGTTTAGGGTTTTGAGGAATGGTTTAGGGTTCAGGGTTGGGGTTTTGGGAATGGGTTTAGAGTTTAAGGTTTACATAGGGTTTAGAGGCTTCCTAGTGTAGTGCTTCTGAGAAGAAAGGGGCCGCCCGAAAGGGCTCAGAGGCAGAATGGAGAAGAACATGGAAACTACAATGTACGGTGGATACTAAAAATCCTGCATGATCTTAGGTACCTTATACCTTGGGAATTATGGTACTATAGTATACTAGGGTCATGCAGGATTCTTTAGCATCAACAGGAGTATGTAGTATTTTGGAGGTCCAGGGGTTTGCCTAAGAGAGGTGGCAGGCTGCTGAGACTTAAGGCCAAAGACGTCCAAAGCTGCCCCACCCACGAATCACACTGGTGGTATGAGAGGAATTTGTCGGGCCCCTTCCCTCATGCCCTCGTGGTCACTTTTGAAGATGACCACCCTAAATCCTAAGCCCATAACCCGAAACCCTAAGCCCTAAACCCTGGGCCCTTAACCCAGCGTTTCTCCGCAGAAGCGATTCCACAGATCGATTTCGCCAGCATGGTGACCTCATAGAGCAAAGCTGCACTGCGATTAGTGTTCGGTGTAGGGTTGAGGGTTCCGTTTCTTTGAAATGTCCACATGGACATGAATAGATGAATGGCGCTACCCAAGGAGGGTTCGTGTTTGAACATCCGTATAAGGACATGCGTATGTACTTACATACGCACCTATGCAAGCATATAAGTATAGTTACATGAGTATGTGTGTACATGCACAGCCTGCGCATGTGGATAGCCACATTCATTCATGTGAATATTCCGTGCCACAGAGGAGCCGTCGGCAGCCAGTCTTCGCATTCAGCGCATGAGGCAGAAACCAGTTCAGCTAGGCTTTGTCTAAGAAGTACTCCCCCAAAATAGAGATTATACAGGCGGCAGCTGGGGATATTGGCATGTGATCATGCTGATTATAGGAATAGTATAGTATATTAGGGGTTATATAGGGATAATGGAAAGACAATGGAAACTACTATATGATAACTATGGTTAAGGGTCAAGGGTTTGCCATCCCTCCAAAAAAGAAACATGGAACCCCAAGAGGTTCCCGCAAAGGCTGTCAAGAGGGGCTCTATGGGGTTCCATATTGCCTAGGTGGGCCCCTAAACCCTAATCAGCACCTAAACCCTGTAAAGCCTTAAACCCAAAACCCGTAAACCTTAAACCCCCTCTGCTCCCCCGACCTTCCTCCGCCAGGCAGCGGCTGCTGATGTGACCATGGCACTGCAGAAAGTGCTAGCCACCCAGGCATGCTCCTGAGGAGGCTATTTTGGGTTTAGGGTTTAGAGTCTAGGGTCTAAGATCTCTGGATGGAAAGGTAACAGATGGATTGAGAAACGCGTTATTCGCCAATGTGGCGAGGGCCACTCTGAGTATTCAGAGGAGACCGTAGACCCTAATCCCTAAACAAAACCTAAAACCTTACATCAAAAGCCTTGAATCCAAGGCTTTAGGGTTTAGGGCCCTGAACCCCAAACTCTGCACCAGGACCCTGCAGGGTCCCATTATTGTATGTGGTAGTTGCTTAAAATCCTGCATTGAAAATACAGTCCCCCAATTTTTTTCCGTCTTAGAACCACCGGATCCCAACTGCAATTGTCCAATGACCTTCAGATAAACCCCGATGTGAGCCAACTCCCTCAAGGGGGCTTATAAAAGATTATATAGGGGAGTATTATAGGGCTTATTAAGGAGGATACTAGGAGTTTAGACTACAACCCCAACAATCCCTAACATAATCCCAGTTTCCATTTCATTTTCCATTTTATTTTCCATTTGATTAGC
>CAJNIZ010045408.1:5763-35316 GCA_905231905.1 Symbiodinium pilosum
CCAGAAGAACTTAAAAATTAAACCCTAAACCTAAACCCTAAGGGTTTAGGGTTTAGGGTTTAGGGCCTAAACCCTAAACCCTAAACCCTAAAACCCTAAACACTAAAACTCTAAAACCTTTAAACCCTAAAACCCTAAAGCCCTTAAACCCTTAAACCCTTGAACCCCTAAACCCTAAAACCTTCAACCCTAAAACCCTAAACCCTTAAACCCTTAAACCCCCAAACCCTAAAAACTTTAAACCCCGAAAGCATAAAACCCTAAAATCCCATACCTCTGAGGTCCTTGGAGTTCCTATATATATTTCCCTCTGGATCAAAGGCATTCGGAGTTTTCGCATCAAGAACAGCGGCTTACGTAGGACAATGTTTCCCGAAGGGTCCAAGGACCCAAATAATAGGGTCCATTTACAGGGGTTATAGGGGGATATATAGGGATATATGGGGACTATATAAGGGTCCAAGGATCTAAATAATAGGGTTTCAGAAAATACCATTAATATTATAGTGTTTGGGCCCTAAAACCCTCTTATTTGGGCCCTTGGACCCTTAGGGTTTCCCTTGCCAATCCAGAGGGACCCAGCTGCTGACTAAAAAAACGTTGGTAAGGGCTTAGGGTTTATGGCTCATGTGGTTTATAAGGTTTGTAGGGTTTAGGGATTAAACTCTCCTTGCCAAGCCAGAGGGACCAAGTAGCCAGAACCGTGCACTCGGGATTGTGGATCTCGTCTAGCTCCAAGCCCTGGGCCTGAAGGCTGAAATCCTGTTGGGTGTATTTATCAACCCTCCTTGATGTTTCAAGAACGACTCTAAGAATCCAAGTAGCCAAATGCCAGGTCTGTAGGCAAACAAGTAGGTCAGAAGCATGAAGACTGCAGCATTTGGGACCTGTGACCCAATGTTTTGATACCTGGACACGTATAGGGTAAGATAGTAAGATAGCCTTTGTTGTCGGAAGCCCAAAAGGAAGCAACATCTTAAGTCATGCTAAGTTACGAATGGTGGAGTAGGTATGGTCAGTAGGTCTATAAGCATAGCCACGATCCAGATCCCTCGGCCCAACCCATCCTTCTTCTGGTGGGCTGTTAAGGAACTCAGATTAAGTCACTGTAGTAAGGAAGCCTTATTATTGATTATGTACATATATTATGGTAACTTAATTTGTGTTCCTTAACAGCAATCCAGTTTAGGGTTTAGCTTAGGGTTCAGATTTTCCCACTATCCCCTCTTTACAGTCAGCAAAGGCCTACCTGAACCTAGGATGAAATCTGAAAAGGCGCCCTTCGCTAGCTAAATCATCCTGCAAGCCCTATGTCCAGTGCTTGTTGAGGGAATCTAGCACAGCCCTAAACTCTAAACCCCTACACGCTAAGCCCGAACTCCTCAACCCTAAACCATGGGTATACCCTTAAACTCTAAACCCTAATCCCTAAACCCTAATTGCTATACCCTAGTCTCAAAACCCTAATCCATAAACTCTAACCCTAAGGGTCCAAAGGCTCAAATAATAATAGGGTTTTAGGGCCCAAATACTATAATTGTATTATTGGGGGCCTTGGACCCTTAGGGTAACCCATTAACCGTAAACCCTAAACCTACAATCCCTAAACTAAACCCTAAACGGGAATGCGCTCACATGCAGGTCCACAGCCGACGGTCAAGGTGCGAACTTCAGCATGTCAGGAAGACAGCAAAGGGAGTAGGGTTTAGGGACTAGGGACTAGGGGTTAGGTTTTAGAGTTTTAGGATTTAGGGACTAGGGATGAGGGTTTAGGTTTTTAGGATTAGGGTTTGATGTTTGGGGTTTTAGGGTTTGAGGGTCTAGGGATTAGGGGTCAGGGTAAGGGTTAGGGTTAGAGATTAAGGGATAGGGATTGGGGTTTAGGGTCCGAGATTTGGTGATAGGAGTCGGGATTTATGGATTAGCGTTTAGGGTTCAGGGTCTTGATGTGAAGTACGTAATCCCCCTCAATAACAAAGATCCCCCAACTCTTACAGAGACATGTAGGGGACATGGGGAAATGGCAAAGGGAATAGACAATGCTATAGTAATCAGGGTTCAGGGCGCATGGCTGATACAGTTGGGCAGGAGAGTCACAAGGCTGCCCCAGGAGAGCATACGCAGGACTCTTTTAGATCCTGTTGCGTACCTTGGTCACAGGGATCCACAAAGCTCCCCCTAAATCTGCATCCACGCCCCACGTAAAAACAGAACTCTTCTTTGATGGCTACGTTTATGCAGTCCTGGGTTACACGCTGAGGTAGCCTGGTTAGTGTTGGGACCCATGTAAACCAAACTGGAGCTGATGGCAAAACATGCGGACCTCTGTAAACCTTGCAGAGTAGTAGCGTGCGAAGAAGTTTTGGACCAGTCTCTGGCAATGTAGAAGCTGGAACGATAAGGACGATGTCCTACTGTAACTAAAGATGATCATGTACATGCACTCACTAGTTTTTTCTGGTTCTTAGTAGGGAATAAGGGAATATCATCCTCCACTGATACCTACAAAATATGTTTCACTATTCCCTACAAAAACTCTGTAAACTTAAATACCTAGACCACAGATATCCTAAACCCTAAACCCTACCTACATTGACGGCACGTAAGGGGAATCGATCCTGATAAACCTTATCGATGTCAAACCCTGAGTCCTAAACCCGAAATCCTAAACCCTCGCGTTTAGGGTTTAAGGGTTTGGGGTTTAGGGGTTTACGTAGGGCTTAGGGACTACAACCCAAATCCTGAACCTCAAATCCAAAACCCTGAACCTTAAGCCTGGGTCCCCATAGAGTTCTTAACCCAAACCCAAAATGGTAGATTGCATTTTCTTTTCATCCTTTCCTATATATCCCTATCTGACCCCCAAACAACCCCTATATTTCCCATTTGCAAACCCTAGAAAGTCAGGCCCGAATCGGCGGCCAGAAGACAGTTAGCCGCTCTGCTTACCTGGGATAGGGTTGATAGGGTTCTGTAGAATGGCCTGGGTCTAGGGTTATCATGTTTCCCAGACCTCCACACCCTACCGCTTTTGTTGGGTACCCAATTTTGTATATTGAAAATACCAGACATAGAGTCAGGTACCCCAACAAGGAGCAGGGTATAGGGGAAAGGTAGAGACTTGCACTCTTGGCCACTTGGGGGACGGTGTGTTGCAGCCGCAGCTGTTGTCCAAGCATGTGGGTAAACTCTAAACCCCTCCAAGGGGTTTTCTGGGGGATTACATTGCGGACTATTATACTCCTTGGGACTTAGCTTGGATCTTAGACCCTTAACCCTTTGAGATTCTCTTATATATTCTTATTATAAGTACCTAAACCCAAAACCCTAAACCCTTAGTAGGGATCCGAAATGCCACGTAGTATAGCAGTTATTAACAGGAATACTAGGAGTTTAGGCTATAACACATGTGGGGAGACTGGGCCAGGTGACTATTCCGGGTTTAGGGTTTGGGGTTTAGGGTTCCTCTTCCCTTCTGACAGCACAGATGCTACTTCGCCCATGGATAGTCATGTGGGTTGTTCTCAAATTATCGGCCCCTTGAGGTTATAGAATATATTAGGGCACCTAACTATTTGAGGGGTACCAAAATGGGACCTAGTTTGGGGAACTACTCATGTAATCACGAATCTCTCCTTCTTGTAGCCCCACATATGACTACCCACAATAAGTTTGAAGAGACCAACATCCCACGTGCTTTCAAATCTCCTAAGTCCTTCAGACTGCCTCCTCTATTTGAGCTAGAGTCTAAACTCCTTTAAAGGGGGGTATTATGGGTGAGTATTTAGGGGAGTGGGGGAAGCTAGGAGTTTGAACTATAGCTCATATGTGGAAATGCCAGATGGCTGCCCGCATTTAGTTTCCGAAGGTATTCCTTACAGAACCTTGCATTATCCTGAAGAGGGAAAACCCGCAGCACCCCTTGTAATCCAACCTAATTCATCATGCCTTAATGTCTCAAATAGCCCCTTGCGTTGATCCGTCCGCATGCAAACCATCACCTAAGTAGATGCCCTCTGGAACAGCCACAACTGCTAGCGATAAATCCTAAACGCTGAATCCAGTAACTCTAAGCCCCGAACCCTAGACCCCTTAGACCTTCTACTCTCTCCTGACCTGAGCCCGGAATCCAATACCCTAGACCCAACATATCGTCTCTTCCCTAGACCCAAGCCCAGAATTTCCCTAAACTCTATGTAATTCTTGCCCTAAACCCCAAACCATGAACCCCTTCACTCTACATTAGCCCTACTTAGTCCATGAGCTTCAAGAGAGTTGAGGACAGCCGGCAACGAAAGACGCGCGAAGCTTTACAGCAGCTAAGCGCGGCCTCTGCCGCGGCCTGAGATTTGTAGGGCTGTTGGGCTGTAGGTGTTTAGGCTTGAACCCTAAACCCTAAACCCCTGAACCTTATGCCGAGAGTTGTAACCCCAAGGGGTTGATTGGTTGATCTGGTAGCTTCCGACAAAAGAGGGGCCTCCATATAGACCGGTTTAGGGATTTAGGGTTTCGGGTTTAGCCCCGCCCAAATTGTAAGGATTTAGGGCTTAAAGCCCCAAAAGTTACCTACTCCTAACCCCTATATATCCCTATATATCCGTATATACCCATGATGTATATAAGGCTATAGTCCCCCCCTTAAGTACATAGAATATGGCTTTGTGTATGTTATAATAAGATCCCCATATACCCCATATTCTATCTACTCAAGGGGGAATATATGTGGTTTAGGGTTTAGGGTTGATAGGGGTGATATTAGGGGCTTCAATAAGAAGGATTGTACATACATTAATGTCTGTTTTGGAAACCTCATTTTTCTGGAAACGGTCAGATAGGGTTAAGTGATAACGTTACTTCATGTCCTCAACAAACAGCACAAGAGTACAACATAAAGCAGGCCACCTCAGCGAGGTTGTCAGTTCCGCGGTTGCTGAAGGCGCTCGCCAGCACCGGGCCTCTGCGCGTCCTTTTCAATGCTGGGGGGCGCTTGCTGCACGGGCAGGTCCAGACCATTGTGATGGGTCAAAGACGTCTTTTTCTATAGGTAAGACGAATAGTACTCTCTCTCATGCAGACTGGACATGTTAGCCGAATAATACGGACCAATTGGTACTAATAGCTGTAGTTACAGTCTCTCTTCTGTTACAGTGTCGTAGCAACATCGGCAGAAGCAGATGAAGTAGTTGCAGGGCTTCGTTGTAGCAGAAGTCATCATCCTCTGTGAAACCGCCAGCATCGTATTCGATGTCGCCGCCGCGACCAGCATGTTGCTGGCAGTAATTAGCGTCAGTCGTCGGAGTAGTTCTGCTGGTTGTTGTCGTCGTTGTTCGCTGGTGTCGTTGCCGCGGGTATGGAAAAATTACCAAGAGCAGCAGCAGCAGCAGCAGCAGCAGCAGCAGCAGCAGACGCAGCAGACGAAGCGGTGGTAGTGACAGTAGAACAGGAGTACCCGAAAACAAAAGCAGTAGCAGCCCTTCCAGCGCTGCCAGCCGAAACGACAACAACAGAATTACATAGCAAAGCCCCAACCATGATACTTGACTTGACGATTCACCAGGATGCTATTAATGCCCGTGTTTTGGTTAGAATCCCTTCCCATTGCGTGGCTGTCAAAAAAAGATGGCAATCCCAACGCCGCACCATTCCCTTGCTGCGCTCCGCAGTCCCAAGCCAAATGGCACGCTGTCCTCGGGCCTCCCATTCAATACCCCCGCCTGCTCTGCGCCTATGGGTACTTTCCAAGCTTAGGCTTAGGGTTTCACTTGGGTACCCCTAAGTCATAGGTGCCGTAATATAATCTAGAACCAGAAGGGGCCCAGAATTTTGAGAAAAAACCATATGGACTTGACATACCCGGTAGATCCCGCTTGGAAAAAGCACTAAACCCTTCCCTCTGCAAAGGACCACCGCCGTCCTCAACCAACCACAGATGATGGACACAGCTGTGGTGGTCTTGCCTGTGCCTGGCCAGGAAGGACGCCTAAAGCACAGAGTTTTTTTGCTTTATGAGAATCGTTAGTTTTTTCTTGGGAATTCTAAGAGTGACCCCTCTAAGCCCCTCCCGAAAAAGGCTGTGCCAGTTACGGGGTTCAGGGGGGTGGGTCACCAAAATCTCCTCATCACATGCCCCTAAGCCCAAAACGTCCATACGCCAGCTTCTGACTGCCCCTCGCCCTCTGCAAACAAATCCAAGACCCCAAGCCCTCAACCCCTAAACCTGAATCCGACACCCCTATGCACCACTACATCGTCTCAGCGTCCATCTCATTTTCCATTTTTCCACTTGGTTCTCCACTTTTGTAAGGATATAGGTCCCTGAAACCCTGAAGCCCACAACCTACATGCTAAAGTAGCTTCCACAGTATTTTCCACTCGCCCTCTTTATAGCCCGACATGATCTTTATCCGGAAGCCTAAACCCTCAGGTAGGAACTATGCGCCGGTAGTGTTGGCCGTCAACCCTTGCATCCTTATGTACCTGGTGTATATATATATATGTACAGGGCAATTTAAGCTAATTTCAACGCCCTATTTAAGGCCATTTCTGTACTACTCCCTGTATAAACCACCATTTAAGGTGAGGTCGGGTGAGGTCGGGTGAGGTCTTGAATTGGCCAGTATATATACACTACTATGAAATCCGAGACAACCCCAATCGAGGCCCCATAGTTAGGACCCAAGTTAGGGACCCAGGGCTAGGACCTTATAGAACCCTGAGCCCTAAACCCTCTTCCGGAGGCACTAGCTTCAGGCCTCAGCCGTCCCCCTACCCCGGCCTTGCTCACCTGGAACTGTTGCCCTAAACCCTCGAAACCCTAAACCTAAAAACTCTAAGCCCTAAACCTAAAGAACCCTAAGCCCTAAACCTTTGACCCTAAACCCAGAACAGAAAACCCTCAACCCTAGACTCTTAACTCTAAGCACCACCAGGCCTGGGGGTCCCTGGATCAAGCTGAACCGTCTTCGCCTGCCCGGGTGATCTTCTCGGGGTTTAGGGGTTCGGGGTTTAGGGTTTAGGGGTTTAGGGGTTTAGGGTTTTAGGGTTCAGGGGTTTAGGGTTTAGGGCTTGACTATAATTATCCTGAGAATTAGCCTGCTTAGAACCCGAAACCCCTCATGAGCCTCCAAGTAAGGTTTAGGCCTTAGGCTTCCGGGCCTATGGAAACCATTTTCCATGGGAATCAAGGCTTTCTCTAATCCTAAACCCTAAACCCTAAACCCCTAAACCCTAAATCCTAAACCCTAATCCCCTCCTCTGAAGCACCTCCGCACCGTGTCATGAAGTAACCACCATTCTGGTATTCTTTAGGTGGACCCCCCACCCAGTAATAGTGACTATAAGGGATAATAAGGACTATATTAGGGTCCTCTTAAATTCCTAGTATACAACTATTACAGGGTGGGGGGTCCTCCTAATGTATTCTAGAACCGCAGTACATACTCTCCTTTGTTCTCTTCTACCCGACCAACACCTATGACTTCGAAAGCCCAAAAAGACGATTGGCAGAATCTTTTGTCTACACTAGGTTGCTGCTAAGGAACTTGAGGTAAGCTACCATGATATCGGGATGTAATCAATAAAAAGCATTACAGTAACTTAACTTAGGTTCCTCAACAGCAACCCAGTGCAAGCCATCCCTTGGGGCCCAGTTTGAGTGAGGTCGTCACAATTTGCCTCGGTTGTATCCTCCAAACGAACAAACGGAAAAGCGCTGTCTCCATGCATCATTGACCTTCTGGTGTCAAGCATAGCTGACCCTAAACCCTAAACCGACCATTCCAAGTATGGTCTGGAAATGCTACAGCCACCCAGCCAACACATCAGGCCCAGGCAGTCAACAATGAAACCCCACCAATGCTGCAAATCAACCACAAGACTCGCAGTTGAAGCCTGGTCACAACGTGAGTTCTTCCTACTCTAAATCCTAGATCCCAGGTGCTGAGCCCTAGGCCCTGAACCCAAACTTCTGAACCTTTGATACTACATCCGAAACTCTAGCCTGCAATCCCAAACCTTACCTCTTACACCCAAAGCTCTAGATCCGCAAACCTGAACCCTAAATCCTAAACCCTAAATCCCACTCCTGAATCCAAATTAAACCCTAAACCCTAAGCCCTAAACCTTAAACCCTAGGTCCTAAGCCCTAAACCTTATAGGCCCTAAACCCCAAAACCCAAGCCCTGGCTTAACAGGCCTCTCCAGGACCAAACGCAAGGCGGCCTCCTGCGAGCGATTGAGCTGCAAGCCTTGGCTCGTGTTGGGTTTGGGGTTGAAGGCAGCAGGTTTAGGGCTTAGGGCTCCGGGTTTGGCTTTAGGTTTGGAGTTGAAGGCTAGGAATTGGAGTTTAAGGTTTGAGGTTTGTAGGTTCATGAGGCCCCATCCCCTGGACTTAAAGTTTCAGGGTCAGGGGTTTTGGCAGGGCTTAATGTTGAAGAAAGTAGGGCTTAGGATTTGAAGGTTGTCATTTTAAGGTCTAAGTCCTAAGGACCTATAGGGTCAATGACGGTCAATGTGGTAGGGCCGTAGAAGCCCAAAACCCATTCCTAACAGGTGTGTACACGGTCTGTCTTGTGGGATTGCGGAGGTATTGTTCAGGGAGTCCCCATCGCAAGGTAAGAGCCCCGAGTCAACCACGAAAGTACACATCCCGAACACCAGACAACCTTGGTGGGAAAAGCCGTCCGCACTACTGCACCGACGCTGATTTAGGGTAGAGGGTTTCAGGATTGCACGGTTTAGGGGTTAGCAGATTTACAGCGTCTGCTCAATAAGAGCTGTAGGGGGAGCAATGTGGGAGTTGCTTGCAAGCATTTGCACTTCCTGTTTTGTGGTTGTTGGTGAGGGATGGTACTGGGCCCTTTGTACGTTTGATAAGATCTGGTTTGGAGAAACTGCAGGGGAACACACTATGGGCCTGCCCCTACAAGGACCTGCATTGTATCTTCCGTATGGGTCTTGATGCGGCCAGTCTGTTGAAAAGACCTACAGGGCCGATGTAGGAATCTTAAGGATATACAAGGTCCACATCAAAGCCGTGAACATTTTTCCGAGAAGGGATGTAGAGGAATAGTATAGGTATAGGAAGTGGACAGGGATGCGGAATTCGTGGACACGTCGGGAGACCTCGCGAGCAGGTCGGTAAGCGCGAATGGAAAATGTAGCTACACCCCAAGCATTTCCTACTCATGCCCTCTGGTATGTATCATACGACTCGCAATCATGTCCATGGTGACTTTTGTGCTTACATACTTGAAAGGCCAGAAACGATTATGATTAGGTCATCATATGGTAGTTTCGCAAAATAAGGGGACCCAATATAGACTCCCGAATGCAAGAATCCTTGTTCTGGGGACCCCCCAAAAAAAAGTACCCCTCATTTTGGGGAACCCCAATACCCTAAACCCCAAACTCTAAAGTCTTAGCTGAAGGCTCGACAACCGCCACGTGGAGCTCGAAGCTGTCTGAGCATGGCGAGTGGCAAAGAACATCATGGAGCCCAGGTAAAGCTGGGCGACTGCCGCCCGCCATCCATGCACTCTGTCGGTGCCCTCGTACGGAGGTGTTGTAAGCACAGCGATATAATGGTACAGACCCTAAAGCCGGGGCCACACGTTTTTGGACCTTCCTGAACCACCTTTCGGGCCTAGGAACTCCTTTGATGGCAAAAAAAACGCTGAAAACGACACATTTGGAGCCTTTGCAGCGCCTCCCAGGCCTCCCGAGCCCCAATTGCTTCTGCGCCCTCTTGAAAATTACGGGGCCTCCAAACAAAAAGGGCTCAAAAGCGGCAATTTGTGGCTTTCCATTTGGGACCTCCCATCTGGTTGTCAGCCTCCCCTCCCGGCACGACTTTGTGGCGCTTTGATACCAATTCTCTATCGTTTCTGGGACGAATTCCAAACCAATTCCGGCCTCCTGGACCCATGCGGTTGCTTCCAGACCAATTCTGGACCAATGGCGATCTAGACTTGTGGGGTTTGCTGAACTACTTGTGGCTGCTCCCGACCCAGATCTGAACTAATTGCAAGTTGACGGTCCCGGCGCGGTCTTTGCCACCTGCATGTCAACCTATCCGGCAAAACCGCCTCAGTGAAAGCCAGAACCTCCAAGCAAATATCACGTCACGCCCGATCTCCATTACAATGGCAGCTGCCGTCGAGGTGTGTTGTCCCCCGCCTATCCCTTGCGTGGCCTGTGGCGCCGATCTAGCTGGCAAATCAGCCTCATAGAAACCTTGCATAACCTCCTTATAGAAAGCTAACACTGACCCATCACCATCGAGAGCGCGGCCGTCCCAGGCAGTCTTGGAAGTGACTCAAACGCGCGTCGCGACCGCTGACTGTCCCTGCTTTGGCATTGGATGTCAACCTATCCGGCAAAACCGCCTCACAAGAAGCCAGAATCTCGAAGCATCACATCATGCCCGATCCCCGAATGAATTGCGGTCTTCGTCCGTGCTGCATTGGCCGTGGGTTGACTGCTATGCACCGGTGCGAGTTGCCTGGGTGGAGAACCCTCTGCCTTGACCACACCCTAAACCCGAAACTCTAAACCCTAGACCTGCTTGCAGAACCTGGCCGCTCCCTGAACCTGCTTGTTGCTGCGCACGCTGCTTTGATCTTCATCTGGAACAGGACCCTTGGCGGTGTACCTTGCTGCTACAAGGGGTTTAGGGTTTAGGTGGTTTAGGGGTTTAGAGTTCAGGGGCCCGTGCGAAACGGCCCGCGCAGGACTCTGATAATGCCCTCCTCGACTGCTCTCTGTACTGCTCCTCTTCATCTTTGTCGCTCTTCCCTGGAAGGCTTTTCCAAACCCCGGGCCCGACATCCCTCAGCTAACCCACGAACTCAAAGTTCTGTCCTGACAAGCTACAACGCGCGACTCTCAGGTGAACCTTGTGCCAGGTTACGAAGCCGATCCAAGGTCTTGTTCACGTGAAGCCTGGCTGATGTCCGCCTCAGGCAGCACCATAACCCTTTAGACAGCAGCAATGGCTAAATAGGGGATTCTAGTTACTCGTTGCCCCAACCCCTAGAATCATGATCCAACTTAAATCACAAGGCTAAATCCCTTTATTAATGACAGAATCAAAGCAAGCGAGGTTCATGAGATCAAGCCATGCAGCATGCAGAGTCATGAACATCTCTAGGTACTCTACTTCTGGGCTGTCTTCGCCTGACATGGGCTCCCCGGCGATGCACTGTATACCACCCCCCTTAAGTTCCCTCCTAATTCAGACGATTTAGGGATAACTGAGGCTGCAAACAAGGTCAATTAAAAGGAACCTGGGCGGCGGGTGCGTATTGTAAGGGGGTTGGCCGGGTTTAGGGTGTATAGGCCCCCTTAAGTAGATAGAATATGTCATTGGGTATATTATAATAAGGATCCCCATGTACCCCATATTCTATCTACTTCAGGGGGACTGTAACCCTAAACCCCTATACCCTAAATCCTAAACCCCATATTCTACCTACTTAAGGGGACCTAGAGAGTGGGGGGCCCAAAGGCCTAATAGCCCCCAAACCTACTCCCTTTGAACCCTTTGGGAGGCCTTAAACCTACCAAGCTCTACGCCTAATCCCTTTCAACGCCCTAAACCTACTAGGCCCTAAACCTAATGCTTTTGAACCCTGGGGGGCCCAACGCCTACTAGGCCCTAAACCTGATCCCTTTGCACCCTTGCGAGTGCCGCCAAGGGCGCCTCTGGGTTAGGCTTCGGGCGCTGCAGTGGGTCCTGGCAGGCCAGTGTTTCAGAAATCCTTGAGGTGTTTATAAAGGTTTAGGGGTTTTGAGTTTAGGGTTTGGCGGTTAGGATTTTAGGGGGTTTTGGGTTTAGAGTTTAGGGTTTATGGGGTTTATGGGGTTTAGGGGTTTAGAGTTTAGGGGAGTCTAGGGGGGTTTAGGGGAAATAGGGACCCAGACCCTAAGCCCTAAACCCTAACTCCCTGAGATTCCCCCAAGGTCTCCTAATATGGGGCCCTGCTGTATGGAGTTCCCTGAGCCCTTCGTCAACCGTCAGCTGAGCCCCGGCACCATGCAGGTGAAAGGAGGGATGTACAGCGTAGGGTTACACCCTAAATTAGGTTTTAGTTAAACCCGAAAATAGGGTGCAGTTAAACTTTCGGGTTTCAAGTTGGCATTTATGTGCAAAATTTAAAGCTTTTGGTGGAGATTGTCAGGATCATGTAGGGATTATGCCTGGAGATATGGGGATGATACATGTAGACTATGGGATCCTTGGTAGCTACAGGCACCCCCGGCCTCAGTATGTACCTATAGTCCTAAGTAACCCCAAACCCGAAGCGCGGGAACCTTCAAGTACCCGGGACTCGCTTGTGCCAAGTAGGGAATGGGACATGGACAAGAAATTGGAAGCTACCGTGGTTCTACATTGTAGGGGCGACCGTAAACCCTAAACCCTACACTAAGGACCCTGAACATAGGGACTTCCATTAAGATCCCTGCCCTGGGTCCCTGCTACCATGAAATTTGGAACTTCTGTAGGATTATGTTGTCGGGTTTAAGGTGTAGGGTTTATGTAGTTTAGTAGGGCATGGGGGAATGGTAAAGAACTTGGACGCTACTGTCACGTTTAGGGTGCAGCAGAGTTGGTAGGCTGGTGAGATTGATGGGAGTATCCCTAAACCCTAAACCCTAAAGTCATAACGACGGGGTAGAAACTACTACCGGGATCCATATCCTCCTAGGTAGGCACCAAGTAAATGAGCTTGCAAGACTTTGCCAATTCTGTAGTAGGGCTAGCGGCTAGAGGTATCTTATCTAAGAAGCTCGGACTACCTAATTTGCCTAGCATCCTGCTTAGAAGGACTTACTGCCCTTCTGACGCATGTACTTGGAACTCTACCCCGTAAATAGTAGCTTCCATGTTCTTTGCCATTCCCCCTATCTAACTCTGTACAACACTATACATGACTATTTAACCCGTATACATACCATTCCTGTATAGCCCCATAAACCATTCCCAAACAATCTTGGGCAGGCAGACCCATTTGGACGCAGCTGCAGAGGATTCGGAGATGTCGGCGTACAGGGCATCTTGGATGGTGAACGTTGGTGAACTCCCTCCCCTTACAGTGACATATGGAACCTGCGCTGCTATCTACACTGTGTGCAGGCTTTAGGGATATTGCCCCGAAACTGGAGAATCAAATGGACAAGAACACTCATAACTGAACTGAAATCTGGTTATGTAAGGCTTATTAAGAAATTTTGCACTCCCTAACATCAAGATCCCCAAGCCTTAGTATCAAATCTTCCCAACTTATTAAGGGAGACAGAATGGAAATGTTTAATAGTAAGGGCTGAGGGTTTTTAAACATTAAGGGGAGGAAGCTTTGTTCCCGTTCTACAAAATACCATGCTCATCAACCAGGACCTTGAAAAACATGTATTTGGAAAATACCCCTTCAACAGGACATCACTTGTACCCTAAACCCTAAACCCTAAACCCTTCCCACTGCGGAGGTTCATCCTAGCACTTGTTTAAAGGGACTCTACTGGGAACCCCGAACTGGGAACCCCAGGAATATAGTAGGTTTAGGGTTTAGGGTTTAGGGTTTTAGGGTGTAGGGTTTAGGGTTTAGGGTTTAGGGTTTAGGGTTTTAGGGTTTAGGGTTTAGGGTATGTAATAGGAATATACCTACCAGGGTCCTTATATTCCATTATATTCCTGCTATATTCTTGGGGTTCCCTACTTGGGGTTCCCAGTAGACTCCCTTTCTTGTTTTGCTGCGCCATATGGGGGGTTCCTAAAATCAGGGACACCTTTCTGGGGGTCCCCATCATAAGGATTCTAGTGTATTGGTGTCAATATTGGGGTCCCCTTATTTATGGAAACTACCAGGTCTGAAGAGGGAAATGTGGTTGCCCAACCCCCCCACAAAACAAGGACCACGTGAGCTATAGTCTAAACTCCTAGTATCCCCCTTAATGACCCCCCGTAATACTCCACTATATAAACCCCTATATAACCCATTGTAAGGAATTTAAACTATAGCCCAAATGACTATCATAGACCTTTGATAGAGTCCTCATTTTGGGGGATTGGGATTGCTAAGTCCTCCGGTTAATATCAAGCAGAATCCAGATGAGTAACATGCAAACAAACAGGCGCTGTGTGGCCCCGAATGGTGGGTTTATAGTCCTCCTGAAGTAGACAGAATATAGCTTGTATCAAGCTGCCCATATACCCCATATTCTATCTACTTAAGGGGGACTATAAAGCTAGGAGTAGTTGCGCCCAACGCGGCGCCACGATTATTGTTGTTATGAGTATTAGGGCCATTAGGGTTTCGGGGCTCCCAAATTGAGGGGGGGGGGGTTATTACAACCCCTCCCCTATACTATAGTCCGTCTCTAAAAGGATCCCTAATTTGGGGGGAATTCCCAGTTATCCTTCACGCGCCAAGGCCGACGATGAGCGGGTGCTGGACATGCGGACCTCAGCTCACAAATGCCGTCACTGCGCAACTGATGGGGATAGGTTTAGGGTTGTAGGGTTTAGTGTTGTAGGGTTGAGGGATTAGGGCTCAGGGTTTAGGAGCGTGAGCATGCATAGGACGAATTGTGTATATATATATATATGGTTATCATATTTCGTCATGTATGCTCGTATCCCAAGAGAGACATGTAGCTCTATTTGTACCTATACTTTTACAAAGGGCTGTACGAGAATTATAGAAATCCCCTCACGGACTGACGGATCATATAAGTTCATGTAAATTCAGTTTGAGGAGCTCACGTGTCAACGAGGCATGTAAAGAAGCACAAACTCGTGCCATACAAGGGCGTGAACAGTCAAGGATATCATCTTGAAGGCATTTGAAGATCCTATCTTATGACTATGCAATGACAGAAACTTTGTCATGATTTAAGCCCCCGAAGTTAGTCTACCCTCTATGGGATCCTATTCCCCCCTCTTCCCCCCACTCCCAAAATATGCTCCAAACAAAGCCAAATTACAGTCGATTTTGGCCTTGTTTTTGGGCAGGGGGTTGATAAGCATGGTGTAGTACAGGATCCCGCGTTGTTTTCGGGCTTAGGATCATAATGTATAGGAACTGCTTCAAGCCCTGAACCCCGAGCCCTGAGCCCAACAGACCTGATTGCTTCCATGTTCTTCTCCCCAAACCCTAAACCGCAGAAAGTTTGCAAGATGCGCCCTCCAATCAAGACGGGCCCTAGGATCCATAATTTTGGTTGCTCTTCAACCCAACTAAAGACGAACTTTGGGCCCCTCCATGTGAAAATAGAGAGGCTAAAGGGGGGTGACAGGCTAAAGTTGTAGCGTAGCCCCACCAAGAACAGCTAAATGGTATACATAGTGTCATTCCCGCTTATGCCGCAACTAGTTATGGAAGCTAGAACAGTTCCAATATCACACCCGTGTACAATGACAGTTGCTGCCAAGGGGAATGACCCAAGTATAGATCCCATCGCTTATAATTCGTCGGCTGGGGCCCTAACCCCTAGAATATGGAGCCCATGACGATGGTATGATCCTTATGGGCATCCATACTCTGGGGATTGCGCTTATCAGAATCCTCGCGTTGCAGTTCATATCCCTGAGTCCTATGTATTCCAATAAGCCATCATGCCCTGAACACCAAAATCCTCTGACGCATCTTTCTTGCCGGGCAGGTAAAACTCCAAAATCAGCTGACCGCCAGCCTCTATCGGCTGTGTACGGCAAGCATGCAAGAGATTGATACCCAGACGCCCCAGAGGGGTCGAAAAATCGGTGGGAAGTTATTTAGGGCTTCTACACCGATGTTAAAAGGGATATGTGGGTCTCTACATGCCGGACATAATTTCCAGATCCTTCCAGAGGTCTGGGTAGGCCTCGAAGGCCATGTGATCTGCAACTACCCTGCGCCCTTCCTATATAGGACATGGAAAAGAACATGGAAGCTACTTTAGGGTCTAGGGTTTAGGGCCAGGAAATCAAAACCCGAGAGAGTACCGGCTGAGAGCTGCCGACCTTTCTCAAAGTTCAAAATACCCTAAGGGTCCAATAATCATATACTTACCCAAAACCTATACTAGAATTACTGTTATCCCAAACCCAAGTACTCAATTATTGGGTACATGGACCCTCTGGGATAGCTTGTTCATCGTTCCTTCACGGCATCCTCAGCAATGATGACTGCGTTTAGAGCGGCTCCTCGAAGGAGCTGGTCACCTTAATGTCATAGTCCCCCTTAAGTAGATAGAATATGGGGTATATGGGGATCTTATTATAATATACCCAAAACCATATTCTATCTACTTAGGGGGGACTATAAGATATTCCTTAGGTGGACCCCCCACTATTTAGGGATAATGGAAAAATAAAATGGAAACTACCATGGTTTCGGGTATAGGTTAGGAGGAACCCCCACCCAGTAATATTGACTATGAGGGATAATAAGGATTATATAAGTACTGCCCCCACCCTGTAACAGTCTATATTAGAGGTTATATTCAGGAGCTATAGTCTAAACTCCTAGTATCCCCCCTCATAGCCCCTATAATGCTACCCTATATAACCCCCTATATAAGACCCCTTTATGGAGTTTAGACTATAGCTCATGTAGGGCTACGTTATAAACATTATCCAACTGTTACAGAGTGGGGGCAGTCTGAGCTGGGGATTGGTTTACAGGGTTTAGGGCTTTAGGCTTTGTAAAGCTTTGCCAGGTGCATTTGTTGAGGAGAAGCCCGTAATCCCCTTTTCCTAAGGTGGGGGTGCTGTCGAGCTTATCTTCTTGTTGGGCTCCCATCATAATACGGTCCCGAATGTCTGAAGAGGTCATAATATTGACACTCTTTCAGACATGATGCTTATGTAAACTCGCATCACATTCCTAGACCCGAAGCCCTAAACCCTGTGATATCCCTCCCCATAAGCTACTATGGTCGGCATTATAAGTCCCAGTAGGCCCAGGACCCGTTTGGGGTTTGGGGTTAGGGTATTTGGTCTAGCGTCCAGGGCCTAGGGCTTATACAAGGTGTAGGGTTTGGCGTTAAGGGCTATGGACCCTCTTAGCTCACCTTTATACGGGGTTCCCATGAATGGCGGAGCTCAAGTTTAGACCGAATATTCTGTAATCCTCATTATGCGGACAAACAATGCCCCTAACTTTTGAAAGCCACCCAAACCCTAAATCTTAAACATGCGAGTCATAGTCTAAACTCCTAGTGTCCCCCTGAGTTACCCGTATACTACTCCCGTATATAACCCCCGAAACAAAACCCCTTTAAGGATTTTCGGTCATGGCTCATGTAGGGCTTATCTTCTCAAATATTCTGGTGGAGCTTCTTGCAGTGAGGAGCCTCAGGCCTGTAGCTCGACTAAGGTTTAGGGGTCAGGGGTTGAGGGGTCTAGGCGTTTAGGGTGTAGGGCTTGATCTAAATGCTCAGAACCTAAACCCGTCATGTGCTGAGTCACCAGAGACAAAGAACTCGATGCCGTGGTCCCCGAAGACGATACTCTGCCGGATGCGGCCAACTTCCACGTCATAATGCCCAGTTGCATTCCTGAGTTCTGAACAGGGTTGAGAGCATGGCGTTTAGTACAGGAGTCCCGTCGAACGACTATCGAAACAGTCAGCTGAAGAATCTATGGGCATGAGATACCAAAAAACATCTGTGTAGCTAGCAATATGATCATTTTGATGTAACAAGTCGGCATTGCAAAAATCCAATGCGTAGACTCCATTTGACAAAGCCCTGGAAAAACGGACTTTAAAACCACGCCCACGGATCCCGTCGCAGCCCCAAGATACAGCCTAAACCCTCAGCTCTAAACCCTCAACCCTGAAAACCCCTTAACCCCATTTCAGCTGAGGCTCAGGGGCATGGGATACTTCAAGCTCTCCGGGTCATCTACCTGAAATCCACTTAGATTTGCCAGGTAATGTTGTTGTTTAGGGTTTAGGGTTGAGGGTTTAGGGCTTTAGGGAAATAGTTCTTATAGTTCGCTGGAGCCATACAATAGAAATCCAAAATAATTGCTACCAAGGGAACCAAAACCCTGGAAATTCTCGGGGTTCCCTAATTCTCTATNNGATGTTATAAAGGACCCTAAGAATTTCCAGGGTTTGGGTTCCCTTGGTAAGAGTAAAATCCAAACCCTAAACCCTAAACCCTAAACAGTTGCTAAGAGTATAGGAGCTGCAACCTTCACACCCTCACAAGACTCGAGCAACGTCCGCACGTCGTCCGGCTTGATAGGCTCCTCTTTGGCAACTGCTCTACGGTTTAGGGTTTAGGGTTTAGTTCACAGGATCCCCAACCTCTCCTCTTAATTAGGAGTACCCTGATGGATTCATATGAGCTATAGTTTAAACTCCTTAAAGGGGATTATATAGGGGACTACCATAGGGCTTATTAAGGGGGGATACTGGGAATTTAGATTGTGGCTCATATGGATTCCTTGCAGTTGTCGGTGGGGATGTTGGGGGCACCTTCGGTAGCAACAGGAATCAGGCGGAACCTCCGCGTTTTCGGCGACCTGCATGCCAACCAACTTCTCGACCATCTGAATCTAATGCAGGGGCCTGTATCGATGACAATACAATTTGTCTGCTTGAGGCGCCCTATAGTCCCCCTTAAGTAGATAGAATATGTGGTATATGGGGGATCTTTCATAATATACCGCAAGCCATATCCTATCTACTTAAGGTGGACTATAGTTCTACAAGGCATGTGGGACCATTATACTGGCCATGCTATTTTAGCGCGGAACTCTGAAGGTTTATAGTTCCCCTTAGGTAGATAGAATATGGCTTTGGGTGTATTATAATATTCCCAGATACCCCATATTCTATCCACTTAAGGGACTACATACCCCAAACCCTACACCCGAAACCCTAAATAGTAGCTTCCATTTTCTTTTCCACTATCCCTAAATAACCGAATATAACCCTAATGTTCTATCTAATTAACTGGGACTATAAATTTCACACCCTAAACCCTAAACCCTAAAACCCTAAACCCTAAACCCTAAGCCCTAAACCCTAAAACCCTAAACCCTAAACCAACTCTCCTCCGTCTCCACCACGATGGTCTCAGAGTGAGCCCGGAGTGTGGGGACGCGAACGGCGGTGCAAGAAACCTTCACCTTGCTGGAGTTTAGGGATTAATGAGGGTTTAGGCTTTAGGGTGTAGGGGGAAGTGAGGGAAGGAACGCAGGTACCATGATAGGGATCCAGTTTAGGTCAGGGCAAGCGCCCACTAATAGTGACCACAAGGGGCACTAAGAAACTTGCATTTGCCCGGGCGGCTATAAACTGCCATTCTATCACTATTACTGTGTGAAGGCGTAACCCACGATCAACTCTCCCACTCCCCCTTCATCTAAGGTTTCCACTATGGGCGGCAAGTATGGGCCTGGGGTCAGTATATACCTACTATGTACCCCATAACGCCTTAGAGATCAGAGTCAAGACCCATGAGTAGGATCTTAGACTTCAGCCCCATACCCTAACCCCTAAGCCCTGACCCGCTAAACCATAAGCCCATAAACCCCTAAACCCCTAAATTCCCAAACCCTAAACCCTACACCTTAAACCCTAAACCTTAGGAAGTCACGTCATCATCCAGGCCAAAGATCTTCTGTAGCTCCCAAGTAACCTCGGCGGATTCACAGCAGAACCAATTGGGTTTTGGTAGTTCCCCTGAATAAGGGGACCCCAACATACACCCCAAAATACTATAATCCTTACTATGGGGACCCCCCAAATTTGGTAGTTTCCCTCAATAAGGGGACCCCAATCTAGACCCAAAAATACTAAAATCCTTATTATGGGGGATCCCCAAAATAGTACCCCTAACTTTGGGAAACCCCCATGTAGGTTTAAGGTACACCCCATACTACTATAATCCTTACTATGGGGACCTCCATAATGATACCCCTAACTTTGGGAAGCCCCTTTTTAGGGTTTAAGGTATGGGGTTTGAGTTTCCAGGGTTTAGGGTTTATAGGGGCTTCAGGTTTCGGGGTTTAGGGGCTTGAGAGAGAGTTGTTGTTTGCAGCACCTTTGTCCCGTAGCACGACGCCAAAGACGTCCGGGGTTGAAGGTTTTAGTGTTTATTTGATTTAGGGTCTAGGATAAGGTTTGTTCGAGGACACCCATGAACGTATAACGTCTGAATGGTCTAAGTAGGCCTCCTTTACGGGTACACACCTGATAACTACCTGGCGTTTTGTTGATTTAGGGTTCCTAACGGGACCCCCCAGACTGAAAGGATCAAATGGAGGTTTCCTTAAATTAGGGATACCATTTCGGGGGTACCAATAACAAGGAGTATAGTATATTGGGGTCTATACTGGGGTCCCCCTATTTTGGGAAACTACCAAATAGCGCTACGTCCCCCCCCCCCATGGCCTCTTGTCTCCATGGCCCTACGATTGTGCCTACACAGGGCATCTTGCTTACATACCTGTGGAAGTAAACCGCCGAAAGCTCCGCTTCCACGGAGCTGGTCCAAAGGAGCCTTATATGAGCAATAGTCTAAACTGATGGTATCCCCCTTCATAGCCCCTATAGTAGTCCCCTACATAATCCCCTTTAAGGAGTTTAGACAGTAGCTCATATGAGTGCCTCAGAGGAGTTTCTCTTACTGCGGTCTGCACTCAACAGCCAAGGCGGGGGCGCGACAGACTTTACAATTATCCTTTTCTAAGGGTCCAAGGACCTAAATAATAGGGTTTTAGGGCCCAAATACTATAATATTAATGGTATTGGGGCCTTAAAACCGCATTATTTGGGTCCTTGGACCCTAGGGAAGGATAAGCCCTCATCTACGAAAAGGGCTCTATTTGTCCCTGAATGTGAGGTGTCTAGCTGCCAGGCGGCCCTTAAGATCCTATGATTAGATGCATTTAGAGGGTTTAGGGTTTAGGGTTCAGGGTTTAGGAATTAGGTGGGAAACAACTATGTCGACTTAAGATCCTATGATTAGATGCATTTAGAGGGTTTAGGGTTTAGGGTTCAGGGTTTAGGAATTAGGTCGGAAACAACTATGTCGACAAAAGGCCCTCAACAGGAAAGACAGATGACAAGCGTCAAAACCTTAACCCCAAACTCTAAACCTCAAACCCGTACTGTAGGGGCCCAACGAAAACCAATACCGTTTTGATTTCTATTCGCGATACTATATACCATATGTACAGAGGGAACCCATAATATTGGGAATTACTTCAGCTTCTATAATAGAGGGCCCAAGATCGATCCCGCAATTACCTGTTTTATGTTTAGGATTTAGGGCTTAGGTTTCAGGAGCATCTAACTTCCTTCACGCACTGCCTTCTAAGATTCCAGACGGTCGTCTCCATACCTTCCCTGAGCCCTACAGTGCCTTTCCACCCAACATGGAACCTCACCTGCCCCTTCTTAAATGGACAGGAGTTTCTATAGTGTTCCTTTTCATGCAAGTCTGGGTGAGGGTAATTAAGCCCTGAACCTTGAAACCTAATCCCCATAAACATGTACAAATGCTTCTCTGCATCCCTATGTATTCCCATATTCTCTATATGTCCATGTAAACCCCTCAAAGGGGCCCTAAACCCTCCACCCTATACCCCTAAATCCTAAATCCTAACCCAAACCGTCAGACCCTAAACCCTACAAACCTACATCCAAAATCCTACACCTTGGAAGCCCAAACCCTAAATCCTAAACACTAAATCCTAAACCCTAAATCCTAAACCCTAAACCCCAAACCCTGAATCTTAAACCCTAAAACCGTACATCCAAAATCCTAAACCCTAAACCGCAAACCCTAAGTGTACCTTCATCTCTTCCTTGGTGTAGCCATTCTCCTGAAACTTGTCAATCTGTGGGATGACCTGCGCTAGGTCCGGGGTTTAGAGTTTCAGGTTGAGGGTTTAGGGTAGGTTCGGAAATGATCGGGTGTGCTTTATTGCTAAGCCTTAGCCCTGTAATTGAGGGTTCGGGCTTATAGAATCTAGGGTTCTAGGTCTAGGTTTTTGTTTGACTTTCTTTGCCGGCCGGCATATCATTGCGAAAAGCCATTTTGGCTGAATGGGCCCAGGCACGGGCATGCCTACAGATGCATAAGAAGGAATGCATGATGCCTGTTGGTGTTTGATGGGGAGCACGGTAGCGAGTATAAAGACTGATACAAGGGACTATATGGCTATATAGCTCATGTACCCTGAACCCTATAGAGGGTTGTAAGGTGCGCTATGGCGCGCGGGATTCTCCAAAGATGGGTCTCACCACCCGGAAGGATGCTCATATTGAAAACAATTCTCACATGATATCTTCAAGTTTGGACAGACGTATGATAGGCTGTCAACTCCTAATCTTTTTGAGTATGCGACCTAGAGACCGTTGTATCCCCATATAGAACCCCCTATAGAAACAACCCCCTTTCAGGAGTTTAGATTCTACGTGGCACTGAGGACCCCTACTAAGGGTTAACCCTTAGGTACCCAAAATAGGAATATAAAGGAATCCCAGAGGGTTAAGGGTCTAAGGTCCAAACTAAGTCCCAAGGAGGATTATGGCTCACATCACCTAATCCCCCCAACTTGAGATCCGGGCGTTGAAGGGGAGCTGGTGGGCGAAGAACTTCGGTTCCGGCACAGCGCCATCCTCTCATGAGTAGCTTTTTTGGTGCTTAAACCCAGAAAGATGATATTCCTTATATAAGATACTATACCCCAAAAGGAGGATATGGATTAATCTTACTCTATATTGGGTGCCATAGTATCCCCAAATAAAATACTACTCTCATGAAGTTACATACCGCACCACGAACTAACATGAAACCCTAAAACCGAAAACACTAAACCTTGGGTACTGCCCCCCCCGTAGCAGTCTATATTAGGGGTCCTATTACGGGCTGTATATAGCCATGTTATACTTATTATCCGACTGTTACTGAGGGGGGGGGAGTACCCAAACTAAACCTTAAACCTTTTAAAAAGATGGTTTGATGGGGTTCCCTGTTTACCTTGCGGAGGGTTGACGGTTCTTTGCCATGTGCAGGGCGTAGCTAGAATGCTGCCAAAGAATTTAAGTTACGGTATCAAAACATGGATACATGACATAGAAATAACATGATGACTTAGTTTAAGTTCTGATTCCTTAGCAGCTACAGTTCCCCGAATCCTAAACTCTAAGACCTAGGTCCTAGAGCCTCAACTCATATTATGTACGCTTCAGGGGCTTGCTGTCGAAGCTTCGGGTAGGGGGTTTACGAGTCCCACAATGGTAGGCCCTTCTTAGTAATCATTGCGGAAGTTTACGGCTTATTAAGCCGCATGTGGTTCCTTGTTTGTTCGGGGGGTGGGGTGCATATGATGGAGTCTCAAGGGTAGTCCTATCACTTAGGTATGATGATCCTACACTACACCCCGTATTGCTATCCCTTCCCCAAACAGGGCCTCAATAAGCCTAGCGTGTTGGAGGTCGCTTTCGGAGGACCCGGAGTAAGAGGGTAGGCCCTTTACCCCATAGGCTATTCTTCCCAACTCACCGGGATGGTGGAGGGGGGCGTATTCCCTAAACTTAGGGAAACCCTAAACCTTAGGGAGGGTCAGACTGACACTTTCTTTTCTGGTTCCGTAATGGGGCAATAATTAGCCCCAATATCTTATTGGATATAGGGTTTAGGGTTTAAGGTCTTAGGGCTTGGGAAGAACTAGAACTGACAGTTCCATCCAACAATGACCAGGGAATGCAGGTCCCCTTGTTTTGGCGCCACTTGCACTTGCACTTGCATATCCGCATGAGTCCGCAGTAAGACTCGTGTCGTTGCCCAGCACACTGTGGTGCCGCAAGCTCATGGCGTGGAGAGTAGGTTCTATATCAATATCAAAACTCAGCTTCACTGGCAAGCCCTATAACAAGCTCGCAGCAAGGAAGAATCAAGTGACGCGCTGGAAGCAGCATCACTCAAAGTTACTTTCAAACACATCTGCGACCCAGCAATTGCTGGGGATTGGCCACGGGGGTACTCAGTTCAGAGGTCCCCGTTTTCAGCACCGCAAATCATGGATGAGACTGCCGCGCAATCTGTCGAGCAAGTGGATTAGCTGGTGCAGCTCCTGTCTTGTACTCGCCTCCATCACATTTCACGAGGTCTTGCATGACTGCAATGGCCTCACTCCACTCGGCTTGACGAGCCAGTTGCGGCCTCAACTTGAGCACTACCTGCTGATCCCGAGTTTCCTTGGCCACTGCTAACTGTACGCTCCCCTCCATGTCGCCCAGCGTTTGCATGTTCTTGTGGAAGGGCTCGAACTTCAGCAGCTGCTGGCAACGTGTTGGGTCGGACAGAAGAAACTGAGCAACAGCCCCTGCTACGTGAATCAATCTTAACTCACGACTTGTTGGTGTCTATGTGGGAGGTCCCCTATGTTATTTCAGGACATTAAGTTTGTATCCCTAAGGTTTGGACCGCGGGGCTTGGGAGATTAATGCCCCCAGTACGGGCAACATTCCATGGCTTCGGGGGGCTTGTACCCAAGGGGTACAAAGGACAACTCCCTGTTTTATAGAGAGCCGCCAAATCTCCAAGAGCCAGCTCCTTCAGTCATGACATCTCATCCGTGCTCCATGCAAGAATCCTCGACCCAGACCCCCTAAAGGATCCAAAAATGGAACCCTGTAATAACCCTCTAGTTTCCCTAATGTAGTAATGAGTTCATATTGGGGGGGGTTCGATTTTTTGGATCCTTTAAGGGGTCTGGGTAAGGATGTAACTACCAGCAAAAGTTGCACCCGAGATCCTAAACTGTGTAGGCACAGCTTACCAGTCACATCAAGGACGCCAGGCGCCGGAAGCACCTCAGCGCCCACATCAGGGGTAGTACGAGGGAATCCCTTCCAGAGGTACTGCCTTACTCCCAGGGTCAGAGGGACTTCGGAAGTGGGTGAATGATGGGAATAACTGGGGTTAATACGTGGCATATAGGGTCTATAAGTCTGCTTACTAAATCCCGCTGACCCTCCAACCCTAAACCCTAAACCCAAGGATATCCTTGGGTCCCATGACATGCAATTTTGTCAGGCCTGAAGTCGACAACTCAAGGACGTATGATCATATCCTCTACGTGGCTCTTAGGACCCCTACTAAGGGTTAACCCTGGGGTACCTATAAAAGAAGTTTAAGGGAATCCCAGAGGGTTATGGAATCTAAGGTCCAAGCTTAGTCCCAAGGACTCCCTAAATTGCCAGACCTTGGGGAATACAAAGGCCCACGTGACCATCGCCAAAATACATATGCGAATGCTGTCACGGGTACCCAACCGATAAGGAGCCACCTGGGGGTGTCCTTGGTGTGCAGCCTGTAACCCTGAAGTTTAACATAGCTTGACAGGGTTTGAATACCGATAGAGTTTTAACTCACCTCAAACCCTAAACCGAATACCTTAAAGCGGAAGCCTGAAACCTGGACCCTCTACCCTAACAGTGACCCAGGAGCCCCACAAGCCTATCAAACCTGGGACAACTGTAAACCCTAAAGCCTAAACACTCAACCCCAAACCCTACAGCCTCAACCGTAAACCCTAAAGCCCTAAAGCCTACCAGACCTGGAACGAATCCCTGCGTCACACTGGGAGGTCCTTCACCCATGTCGCGAGGCCTTAGCTTGGCAGAGCTCGAGGGTTGGTGCTCAGGCTTTAGGATGTAAGGTTTAGGGTCTAGGATTTAGAATTCAGGGTTTAGAGTAAAAAGGTTTCGGCTTAAAGGCTTAGAGTTTAAGCTTTCGGGCTTAGAGGCGCGGTCCACCTTCCATTCAAGTTCTGAAGTCTGCACCGGCCCTATCCGGCTCCACATTGGGATGCAGTCTAAAATTATCTCCAAGCTTCTGTTGATAACCTGAACCCTAAAGCGTTACTTTCCAATCCTTCAAGGGGATACCACAATCAGCGTAGATTCCGACATTTTCCATACGGTTTCCAAGGGAACCCTGCTTCGACTTAGAATCCAAGGAGCCCCCGCCGCGATTTAGGGTTTAGGTTGGGTACTGCCCCCCCCTCAGTAACAGTTGGATAATAAATATAAGATGGTTATACATAGCCCTTGATAGGACCCCTAATATAGACTGTAACTGGGTGAGGGCAGTACCCAAGGTTTAGGGTTTGAGCTGCTCATTGAAATACCTAACCTTTGAATCCTAAGCCCGTGTCTTTAATCCTAATCTTTCAAACCGTTTTTTCAATAAGCTCAAGAGCCCTAAACCCCATACGGTAAACCCTAAACCCTACACCCTAAACTCAAGACCCTATGTACATATATACATATATATTTTCGCTGTATATTTGTTAGAAAACCCTATATCCCCTCCAAGGGCCTCTACAAACCCCGTATCCCCTTTAAAGGTACCCAAACCCTAAACCCTAAACCTTAAAGGTACCCAAACCCTAAACCCTAAACCCTAAACCCTAAACCCTAAACCCTAAACCCAAATTATGGCTGCCAGGCTACCATCCTCAAGTTCTGCCATTCCCGGCGCTCCGGCACCGCTGGCAGCCTGGTACGTCGACATGAGCACCTGCGGGGTATATATGGGATATGTATATATATATATATTTGTTTTTTTTTTGGGGGGGGTGTGGGAATATATCGGGATAATGGAAAAAAAGAAAATGGCAACTACTATTTAGGGTTTAGGGTTTAGGTGTGAAGGACTTATACTAACTCGCTGGCTACTACCCTAAACCCAAACCCCTAAACCCTAAGCCCTGACCCTATAACTAAAGCTTTGACGTTGAGCTCCCTTACTATGGAATGGAAGAACCCGAAAGTTATCAAGTACGAAAGCTGCCTTAAGGTCCCACCTAGCTAAGTTATTATGATATAACCAGACGGACAATATGAAATCGGGTGGGTACTGCCTGCCCGCCCCCCAACAGCTAGACAATAGCTATATCAAAAAAATAGCTCCGAATATCTACTCAATGAAAGACTGTTACCCAGCGGGTGTGTGGGGGGTGGGGGGGGGAGGGGTGACTCAAAGAATACGCTTTCCTCATATTGGAAGCTTCGTCTCCATCTTATGCCTTCAACCCTAAAACTGGGTCAGCGTTGAAAACAACTGTTCATCTTCTGACTCAAAGAAACCAAATAAGGAATAGAAGGCTACCTTTTTTTATGATGGGCCAATAACGAACCCTAAAACCTTATTGCAAAAGTCCCGCACTCTTCAACCCCCAAAACCCCACACCTTAAACCCCTAAATTCCCCCAAAACCTTCTGCCTTCTTCAACTTGTACTTCTGGTGGATAGGCCACAGCGCCATTGCCCCCACCGCCGTTGTGCAGTTCGGGTTGGCAATAAGTGGCGCGCTCACCTTTTCCGAGTGTAGGGTTTATGTCTTTCTCCTGAAGGGGACCTCGAGGGATATGGGGGTTTCTCAAAATTAGGGGTACCATTTTGGGGGTCCCCATAATGAGGACTATAGTGTTTTGGGGTTTATATTGGGGTCCCCCTATTTCGGGAAACTACCATATACAAGGATGTGCTAAGTAGGCTAGGGTTTCGGGGTTTAGGGCTTAGGCTCTAGGGTCCAGGCGCCTTAGCAAGTACGTCAATCACAAGGATAGCTGGAGTTACTCTGTGGCTCATAGAGAGCATAAGTATGCTTAACAAGTGCTCCTGCACCTCCAAGTAGGTTTAGGGTCGGTTGAGCGGTGTTGGTTCCAGTGATAATTACAAAGGTTGCCAAGAAACTGGGGCATTTGTTTGGTGTCTGTACGAAGAAAATGTATTAGAGTCATAGTGCATTGGGAAGTATACATTCAGGACCCTACTGCTTTGGAATCTCCCAAATCCGGAATGACCATGTGTGTTCCGTATCTGGCGTCCGCAGTGAGAACCCTAAACCATCCTAAACCCTAAATCGTTAGATCCTTTAACCCCGAAATCCACAAACCTACATTCAAAATCATGCTCAAAACTGCCGGAGTGACCTGGCCACTGCCGTTAATCTCTGGAATCACCAAAGGCTTGTCCTCTTCAGGGGTTGACTGCATAGGGTTGTTTGGTGGGGAAGAAGAGCAGCAACAGCAGTTTGGCATGGCTCTTTCCTTTCCAAAGTACTACCGTGCGCCAAACCTCACTGGAAGCGCATGTGGCTATGAAAACTACGGCAATCTTTCCTATGGCCATGTGCGAGGCTAGCGTGTGAGTTTCAGGGAGTCTCGGATCCAGAGTATTCATTCGAGTCTCATCTAAACTTCTAGTATCCCCCTTAATCACCGATATAGTGCTCCCCTACATAGTCCCTTAGGAGGACCCCCCACCCTGTAATAGTGGTATAATCGGACTATAATAGGACCCTAGTATACTCCCTATTATCCCTTATAGTCACTATTACTGGGTGGGGCGTCCACCTAAATAGTCCCCCATATAACCCTCTTTAAGGAGTGAAGACTATAGCTCAGTTGGCCACCAGCAACCCCAAGTTTGGCTGACAGCATGCAATCTGATCCCTTCCACCTAATATTGCATTTAGGGTTTAGGGTTTAGGGATTAGGGTTTAGGGCTTAGGGTTTAGGGCTTCCGCCTCCTAGCGCAAAATGCTACCCACGGAAGACCTCCTGTATAATGTTTAAGGTTGAGGGCAGGGAGTTTAAAATGGGGGGAAGGGATTTAGGTTGCCTGGCACACAAACCGGAGGGTGTCACAAGGCTACGTATATATGATGTATCAACATATATTACATAATATGGGTAATATAAAACACAGTATATGATGAACAGCATGAAATATATGATACATAATTATTACATACATACGTACATACATACATACATACATACATACATGCATGCATGCATGCCTGCCTGCCTGCCTGCGTGCGTGCGTGCGTGCGTGCGTGCGTGCATGCATACAGACATACATACATGCATGCATACATACATACATGCATGCATACATACATACTTAGATACATACATACTTAGGTACATACATACATACATACATACATACATACGTACGTACATACATACATAAATACATTCATGCATGCATGCATGCATGCATGCATGCATGCATACATACATACATACTTACATACTTACATACATACATACATACATACATACACACATACGTACACAAATACATACATGCATACATGCCTGCATGCATACATACATACATGCATGCGTGCGTGCATGCATACATACATGCATACATGCATACCTACCTACCTACCTACCTACCTACCTACATACATACATACATACATACATACATACACACACGTACATACATACATGCATGCAGACATGCATACATACATACCGCGAGGGCATCTCAGTAAAGGGGTATGCACGAGGCTAGAAAGAGTGATGCTATAAAGCCTTGTAGGCTAAACTCATGGCCACAGGGTCTTCTCATGCTAACTTACTGATAATGCCTAAGCCCTACACTAAGCCCCAAGCACTAGCCCTACACGCTGAACACGAAGCCCTGAAACCTGAGCCCTAAAAACCCAAAGAACCCTAAACAACTAAGCCCTGCGTGCGAGGATCAAGATGTTTAGGTTAGGAGGACCCCCCAC
>CAJNIZ010045409.1:0-31867 GCA_905231905.1 Symbiodinium pilosum
AAAACCCTAAATCCCAAAAACCCCACCTTGCATCCTCATCATCTCATTCTTCTCCCGGCTTCGTAGGGACAAAGCCTTTCTGACGCCGTCCTCCCAAGGAGCCCAATACCCCCTTCATTGGGTTGTATGGGTGGTTATACAGTATAATATTGGGGTTATATAAGGATAATGAAAAAGAAAATGGAAACCACTATTTAGGGTTTAGGGTTTAGGGTTGGGGTAAATATTGGGGTTATCATATGAGTGGTTGCCGAAATTATGGTCCCTTTTTGGACCCCTCTTATAATACGGCACCTAATATTTAGGGTACCCAAAAAGGGGCCATAATTTTGACAGCCAGCCATATAGGGAGAAATGAGATATACAGGGTTTACATATTGGCTGTCCAATTTGGAGGACCATAAATAGAAAAACATGAGGTCTATAGCTACAATGGAGGATCTAGTGGAAAGGAAAGTTGAACATGAAATGGAAACTGGATATATGGGGGATTACTAGGAGAACTACCTACACCACAGTCCTAGGCTCCTTGTATAATTAGAGTAGAAGGTACCGCAAATAAACACCAAAACGATTTTGGTAGTTACTTAGGCCCCTGGATTCAGTCATCCCAAACACCCACAGCCCAGCTCCTTAAACCCTGAACCCTAAACCCTAAGCCTAAAATGGAGTCCCCGAGCCGGAAGCCTGGTCATCACACAAAATGCTTAATGCCAATGCCCTAAACCTTCAACCTTAAAATCCCTACACACACGTCAATGCCGAAACCTTTAACCTTGAGACCCTATGCCCTACATGTCGTAAATTCAACCCTTCTCCTCTTCTTCACAAATACTCCTAAGGAACGCAACGTATATATACACTCACCGAAGACCACAAAAAAAAACTGGCGAATTAAAGCCATGACGTTGGTAGTTATCTAAGTTTCTACATTAGTTGGAACCGCTGCTGCCTCTGGCACAGCCGCCGGCGTGGTGGTGGTTTAGGATTTGGAGCCTGAGCCTTCCCCATAGCACATAACACCTCTCAATCAAGGAATATACCTTACTCGATATAAGGATACCTAACATGATTTGAGATATGTTATTTAAGTCAGGGATACTGGTCTCACTGGGCACAGCCTGAAACCCCGTAAGCGTATCGAAGCCCAGCTTTTGCTGCACTTCCCTCGCATGATTCTCTGGCCGATGGTTAGCGAGGAATGAAGGAATGGATCCTTGTAATAGTCCCTATATAACCCAATATAGCAGTTTCCATGTTCTTTTTCATTCCTTCTTAACCCCTGAACCCAAAACCCTATAATAGTTTCCGTTTTCTTTTCCATTCCTTCAGATTCAATTTCCAGTTCTTGCATCACGTGGGGGGAGCTTCTATCCTGAGGCCAAACTTGGGAAGAAACTAGTTTAGGGTTCAGGGTGACCCCACGCCTTGAGACCGAAACGTTGCCCTAGGTCCCATAAGCGACCCCAGGTATTCCCATCACCAACCCACTTCCCAAGTCCCCGTGACCCTCCAAGCCTACCTTAAAGCCTAAACAGTAAACGCTAAAACCCTAAACCCTAAATCCTAAACCCAACGTCTTAAACCCTAAACTCTAAATCAAACAACCCAAATCTTAAACCCTCCATCAACAACGCAAATCTTCAACAGTAAATCCTAAAGCCTACTGGGCAGTGAAAGCTTTGCCTCAGCAGCCGCAGCCAGAGTGCCCTGAACGATTTTTGAGATGGGTTCAGGGCTTGCGGAATTGGGTTCCAGGTTTGGGATTTTAGTTTCAAGGTTTGGGGTTCGATCTTATAGGATTGTTACGGTCGTTTTTAAGTTTCAGGGGTTGGGGGTATGGCTTATGCTGCGTTGGGCTAGGGTCTAAGTTTGGGTTTACGTCTCTCAGGGTGTTGGGGTTCAGGGCTTACAGCTTTTGGATTTTTGGTTTGAGGTTGGGGTCTTCTGAGTCATGCTGATGAAGGCCTCTGTAGACTGTAAACCCTAGACCCTAAAACCAAACCCCCGAACCATCAAACTTTGAACCAGAGCTTCAAAAACCTCTGTGGTAGCAAAATGGTCTAAACCCTAAAACCTAAATCTGATGGTAACTTGGCCTCTCGAGTTCAGGCTTTAGGGTCGGAGAGGCTAAGGCTTCTATACATTATCCCCACAGAACCCCAAAATACTATAGAGTTTCCATTTTCATTTTCCATTATCCCCATAGAACCCCAATGTACTATAGTAGTTTCCATTTTTTCCATTATCCCCATAGAACCCCAATATACTATACAGCTTCCATTTTCTTTTCGATTACCCCCATAGAACCCCAATATAACCCTATTATAACCCCAGTTGCCATAGGGTTTTCAAGACTTCTTGGTGGCCTGGGGTCAAGGCGGATTTGAGGCTTTGCACATAGGGCTTATAGGGGGCGGGGGGTTAAGATGGGGGGTTTGGGGGTTTGAGGTTTCGGGGTTTTGGGGTTTTGGGGTTTAGGGGTTTTGGGGCTTAGGGCGTGGGGCTTTGGGGTCTGGGGTTTAGAGTTTGGGTCTTTTAGGGGCTTTGAGGCTGCCGGACTTCTTGTTCTGGGTGTAAAGATACAGATTGTAGGATTTAGGGCTTGTAGCATAAACCTAAACCCACTGAGCTCTAATCTTAACTCCTAGTATCCCCCTTATGAACCCCTACAATACTCCCTTACATAATCCCCCATATGACCAGATTATAGCTCTCTGTTCTCCAGCGTCTTTGCTCCAGGTGGCATCCTGCCCCGAGAAACAAATCCGCTCTTCCCAGAGCGTAAACGCACCCCCAGCCTTTCCAGGGCTTCTCCCACCTTCCCCACATCTTCGCGTGTGATTACTATAAGACACACGCCAAAACCGTCTTCACCAAGGAAGCTTAGGGTTCAGGCAGGAGAACAACCTAAACCATGAAACCTGAACCACGCCCCAAACCCTTTGCCCCACCAATCTTTGGCCTTCACCCTTAGCCCTCCTATTTTGAGGGCTCCTGGGCTTACGCGGGTTGGGGGGGACACTGACTATAATGAGTTGGTATAAGATCACAACCAAGTTCGGGATGACAAGGGTCCTAAACTTATGGGACTTCTTAGGCCTCCGATGCCCTAGACTCCGAAATACAACTGCCTCAACATAAGGGGTTCCATCAACAGGGTGCCGCAACATAGAGACAGGGTGCCGCGACATAGAGCCACATACTATTATCCTGATTCTAGGTGGCTTCCACAAATAGGGGGACCCCAAAACCGACCCCCAAAAAACTATAATCTTTATTCTGGTGGATTTTATTCTGGTGGAAAGCGCCTATTTGTGGGGAAACCCCCATAGGAACTCTCAGAAGTGGACCCCTCCCCCTAGACCCTAAACCCTTAACCCCAAACCCTAAACCCCCCAAACCCTACACCCTAAATCCCAACCCCCCCAAACCCTAAACCCCCCAAACCCTAAACCCTATTCCCCCACATGTCTCGAGCACCTGGGCCTCCGCGTCGACAACGCCCTGAAGCGCTCGGACCTTGAAATCCTTGACCCTGGCAGTGAAAGGGTTGACTTGCTGGCGGTTAGGTTTAGGATTTAGGGTTTAGGATTTAGGGTTTAGGGTTTGGGGTTTAGGATTGTTTAGTAGGTACGGATGGAGAAGAAATGGAAGCTACTCTTCAGGGTGGGGGGCCCAAGGCTTACAAAATGGAAGCTGCTGGGTAGGGTTTGGGGTTTAGGGTGCGGGGGCCTTGGGAATGGAAAAGAAGAGGCTGACAGAGCGATGCATTCCTCCATCCCTGCCAGCAGCCAATGTTCTTTCTATTTAGGGTTGGAGGGTTTTTTCGGCTTACATGTGTAGCGTTGTGAAATCAACATTTGCAGGGTTGAGAGGGATGTAAGTCACTTTGACAAGACTAAGAGGGATGTAAGTTACTTTGACAAGACTAAGAGGGATGTAAGTTACTTTGACAAGACTAAGAGGATTTTTTGCGAGTCTCTCCAAACTGTTGGGCCGCGGCGCAAGCTTGTCAGTTTTCTCTGGCTTACGGTGTCTTGTGCAAGATCTGCAAGACAGAGCAGCTGTTGTCGCGGACAAAATTGCAGTTTAGGCGTTGCTCACTCCTGGGATCATAGCTGCGATGTTTTACCATCGAGTCTAGGATGCTGTGCCCCCCTTCCAAACTTGTAATCATGAATTTGAATAAATAACAGCCCCCTACCAAGCCCTACTATCATCCCTATGCAGTGAGACTGCTGTAGACGCCGCTCAACATTGGTGTGCGCGTGTACGTGTGTATCTACTTTTGGGCGGAGAAGATTATCTACTGCCATGATAAAACCTCTGGGAGGAGGAGGAGGAGCTCAAAGCATCTACTTTGCTTTGTTGTGTTACCAAATCAGATTCGCTACTTGCTATGTTCGGGTCTCCGTGAAAATTCAATCTGACCTCTTCTCAGGCTAGTATGGATCACTGCAGGTTTTGGGGTCGTACTAGGGGAATGCACATGAGTCTACGAATCACCATACGGAGCCCCATACCCCCTTCATATTACTAGTGCCCATATAATCAGGCCTCTTATCGAACAGCGGTTGCCGTTGGGAGCCTGTAGCGAATTGAAACATCTGGCTTTAGGATTGTACGGCTTCCAGAAAGGACCCTTCAAGCAGCCCCTCAAATATCTGACGCCTTATCACAACTGCAAGCATGAACCGCCAGCAACAAAACCTGATCCAAACTCAAAAAGCTAGCTTCCCCACAACTAGGGTAGGTTGGAGGGCCCGATAAGAAGTAAACGTTACCATAAGAAGTAAACGTTGTATTCAAACCTACCTGAAGACTTACAAAGGAACCAGTATAGGATCCTACCAAGTCCGCGAGCGTGTTGAAACGGGAGTATGGACATTTTGATCTAGCGGGTACCCCTCATGAGCCCAAACTACCTCCATACTTTTCTATGGAACCCAGTAACGGATCCCGAATTCCTGGAACCCTGCGTGAGGATGTCCATGTTTGTCTTGGGGGAGGGCAAGAAACCTCTTGCACAAAACCTTAAACCTTCAATTCTCCAAAACCAACGGAATCCTCAAGCATAGCTATATCAAGGTTATGACGGGATAACACTTTTAAGAAGCCCGCGATGCCTCGAAAGATGGTGGGTGCCGAGGGTGTAGCACTCCTGTTTTCCAGACGATTTCCGTAAAGTTTTGGCGTTCAGGGGTCATTAATATTTTCATTACCCAGTGTTTTGAACTTAGCTGTGCAGTTAGTACTACCATTAATTATTTACGGTCTACGGTTTAGGCGATGAACGCGAACAACTCATTTCTTGGGGAATATGTAGCGGTGACAGAGTGTGTACCTGTACTTATGTCCATTTGACCCCTTCATAGTAGTTTCCCAAAATAAGGGGACCCCAATATAGACCCCAATATACTATAATCCTTATTATGGGGACCCCCCAAAAAGCTACCCATAATTTAGGGAAACCCTCTCATAGTCTGCATAACCATTGCGAGAGGGTGCAGTGCGAGTGGGACCAGGGGATAATGGGCTTTCGTCAACCCGCTTTGCCACTGCAAACCCCAAGGACATGCATAGCTGAACACAAGCCCGAGACCCCAAACCCTAAACCTTACCCTCAAGCCCCAAGCCCTCAAGCTCCACATTCAAGCCCGAAAGCCCTTGAACCCCCCCCGGCTCAATTTCTCAAAGGCTAGATTCACCCGAATGCCAAAGCCCAAACCATCATTTTTAGCCCTAAAAACCACAAGAGCTATAGTTTAAACTCCTAGTATCCCCTTAAGAACCCCCATAATACTCCCCCATATAATCCCCTTTATAACCCCACCTTTAAGGACTTTAGACTATGGCTCATAACACATCGCCAGGGGACGCCGCAGAGTTTCTCCAGCTCCTGAGGAAGGCGATGGAGTTGGACCAGAAGCCATTATACTGTTATACTGGGATAATCTGGGTTGCTGTTAAGGAGCTTAAATTAAGTTACTATATTGGGGGAACCCTATTATTTTCTATGTATACCCATTATGGTAACTTAACTTAAGTTCCTTAACAGCAACCCAGTAATGGAGTGCTGGGATGGTGGAAAAGAAAATGGAAACTACTAGAGGGTTTAGGGTTACATTGGGGTAATATTGGGATAATGGAAAAGAACATGGAAACTACTACAATGGGGTTACATAGGACTTAGGTTTAGGGGCAGATTGGGATAATGGAAAAGAATATGGAAACTATGGGGGTTTTGGGGATTATATATAGGGTCTATATATGGATTATGTGGGTAGTAAATGCCCCCACGCAATAACGGCCTGTAAACGGGGGAATACTAAGCCAGATTTAAGTTACTTGGAGGGTCAGAGGACTTAGTAAATGGGTTGATAATGAGGTGTATACGGATTATAAATATGCGTGCCATTTGTTGCAACCTTTTCTATCTATAGTAAAACTAGATTTTGTTCCTGGTGTGGTCCTACAATGTCTTTAAAGATATTCCTAGAAGGACACGAGATTTAAGGTTTGGGGTTTAAAGGAATCATCGCGCACCACGCCTCCCCGCCCCAAACCCCCCACCCAAGTACCGACACACTTTACTAAGGCTTATATAGGGTTTTAACAGCGAGTATAAAAGGGTTGCATAGAGGCTATGTGGGGGCTATACACGGGGTCCCTAAACCCTAAACCCCCCTGAACCCTAAACCCTAAACCCCCCTAAACCCTAAACCCTAAACCCTAAATCCTCAAACATACCCCAAGCACAATCCCCTTCTGCATCCCAGGAGGCTCCTAGCGACCCCGCCAAAAGAACCCATTCCCAGACCCCTGGGAGGATCTAAAAATTAGATCCCCTATATAGACCCATTATAACCCCTATATAATCCTTGTATTATTTCCCCCCCTATGGTTCTAGGGGATCTAATTTTTAGATCCTTTTGGGGGTCTGGGTTGGAATCTCGAAGAATTGTCTGCTTGCTTGAAGGGGCCCTTCAAACCCAAACCGGAGCATCCTAGACCTTAAGCCCAACAGCTGAAACCCTGAGCCCTAAGCTGTGAACCTAAAACCCTGATTTCTAGCAGTCCCCAAACTGAACCCCAAGAGGTCCAGACCACGATCCCCGAACAAACAATCATGTAGGCACCTAAACAAGTGTACCACTACGTCTGTTTGAAGTACAAGGTGCCCTCTACCCTGACTATGCAAGGGAATCCAAAACCACAATTTTGAGAAATCATTTAATCACCTTCGGAAATCCAAATCCTCAAACTAAACCCACAACTTTGCGTGGATGATGATGAAAGAATTTGGGTAATTTGGGCATTGCAATGCACAAGGCCCCCCCTCATTATACCAGGAGTCTAGAACCATACTTTTGATCATAGTCTAGGCTCCTAATTTAATGTTCCCAGACCCTCTAAAAAATAAAAAAAAAATGGAAACCCCCTAATATGAACCCAGTACTACACAAATTGGGGAAACTAGGGGCTTATTAGGGGATTCCATTTCTTGGATTCTCTAGGGGGTTTGGGTTTTTGCTTCCAGAGACCAGAGGCCTAACCGGCCATGGAGCCTCTACACCCAAACCCTAACCCCCCCCCAATATCAAATACTCCTATTATGTGGTAAAAATTAATATATTGGGAATATTCAATATTAGGGGGGATTGAATATTAAGGGGAGGGGAATAATATGGGACATATTAATATATTGGGAATATTCAATATTAGGCTGGGGGGGTCAAGGATTTTAATAGAAAGGGGAGGGGAGTAATACGGTTGTTTCCATGTCCTTTCCCATTCCCTAATTACCTCGGTATAACCCTTTGAGGCTTCCATGTTCTTTTCCTCTCCTTTCTCCTGAGCCCTGCTTGAAAACCCTAAAAGCAAACATCACTTCTCAAACCTGAAACCCTAAAGAAATCCCTAAAGTGCAAACCCCAGATCGACCCGAAACCCTGCATCAGTCCCTAAACTCTACTCCCTAGATTCGATCAAACCCTAAACCCTGGATCAAACCCTAAACCCTAGATTAAACCCGAAACCCTAGATCAATCCTCTAAACTAGGGTAAACCCCTAGAGGATTAGAAAACAACGAGAAAGAGCATTTCAAGTGAATTATAGGGCAACCTGGGAGTTGCGTAGAGGATTCCTATCTGGTGGTTTAGGGCTTAGGGCTTAGTAATTAAGGCTACAGGGATAATGGAAAAAAGAATGGAAACTACTATATAGGGTTTAAGGTTTAGGGTTTAGGGCTTAGGGTTTAGGGTTTTGGGGCGCTAGGTGTCACACGCTGTTTTTCGATCGCAAGCTCAAGTGCGAACTACTGCATAGCACCGCATGAAGCGGAAATGTAATTGCATGAAATATAATTGCATGGGAATCACATAATGTTCACAAGTGAAACCACAAGACTCCAGAACTACGTACGTGCTTACGCTTTTGGCTTATACGAGCAGAGATCCATACACTCTGACTGCAAGAGGCCGCCCGTACAAGTAGGTGGATTTATCAGGAGTTTAGGTTTAGGGGCTTAGAGCCTATGGTCTAAGCCCTAAACTCCAATCCTAACACCCTAAACCCTAAATAGTAGGTTCCATTTTATCTTCCGTTATCCCAATATAACCCCAATATAACCCTAATATTACCCCAATGCTTGAGAAGAACCCACCCTAAACCCTAAACCCTAAACTCTATACCCTAAACCCTAAACCCTATACCCTAAACCCTATACCCTGAACCCTAAACCCTATACCCTAAACCCCATAACACCAGCTTGAAAAAAACATCCTTGCCTCCTCGGGCAGGAGGCGCACGCGCTTCTCCAGGCGGAGGCAAGCAGAATCGACCTCCGAAGTAGGAGGTCTGAGAGGTTTCAAGGAGTTTATATAGGGGTCTATAGGAGTTTATATAGGGTGTAAAGGAATTTATATAGGGGTCTAGGAGTTTATGCGGAAGTTTCGTAGTGGTTGCATATGGTTTAACTAGGGTCTTGGAATTTATGCTTTTGGGATTGATTCATGCTTTAAATGTTCGGGCGTATCATAGCGTATCTACTTGCGAGGTTCAGAGCGCGCATGGCCGACTTAACTCAATACTGAACCCTATCAAGCGTTAAGCCCCTCAATATGAGTATACTTGGGCATGAATACCGCTAAACCTCGATTGTACGTGCCCTGAAACTTTAGGGTTTAACGGCTCAGGATTTGAGGCTGTAGGTTGATTTTGCGGTGTGGGGTGCGCATTTACGACTTCGGCGCTTCGGATGCAGTATGACAAAGCCATCAACGAACCAATGAGAGCCCATGCACGCTTATGGCTTCCTGACTTGAAATTGAAAGTTGGGAGTGCTACTCAAGCTACACTCCAATTTCCAGCAAGAAGATCTGCAGCATCTGCAGGTTGAATACGCCTACCGGTATCCGGCCACGGTTATCCTGATCAGAAATTCTGACAGACTAATCTGATAGCTTTTGACAGTTCTATCATTTTATCTTGTACTAGTATTTTGTGGAGACCGTCAGAGAATGGAAGTGTTGTTGGTGATTGCTATGGTTTAGGCACCTGCAGTGATTCATGAGGCTACTATTTATGGGCATCCACAACTTAAGGATCTCATCAGGGCTTCTCAAAGTCGATTAGGGCCTGTTAAGCCTGACTAGTCTGGGGGTGCACAGTTGGAGGGGCCCATGTTAGTTCTATGAGTGATAGCGTTCATGAACCAACTCCTGCAGTGCCCTGAACCCTAAACCCTAAAGTCTAAACCCTAAACCTTTAAGGATTTAGGGTTTAGGACTCCGAGGGCTGGGCCATGGGAGCTTCACCCCCTCCCCCTAGTATAAGCATAAGATCAAGTTCAAATCATGAAATGCCCCAAGATGTTGGGAAAAACAACTCCAGGGGGTGGGAGTTTTGATAAAAGAGGGAGGGTGTACTTAAAAGCCAAGGCCAAGCTTTTCAGAGCCTTGACTGTTCGTGCTAGAACTGAAGAACAAGTAGCGCTACACCCGAAACCCTAAGCCCTAGATTCTACACCTAGAAACATAAACCCCAAACCTAAACCCCCATAGCTAAGCCGGACTGCTGAAATCGCAGCCTCTGGGCTTCACTAAATGGGGTTTCTCAAATCAGGGGCACCTTCAAAGGGCGCTATAAGGGTTCTTTAGGGTTGTATAAGGAGAAAGAAGGTTTAGGGATTAGGATTTCGAGATTATGGTTTAGGGTTTCTTACAAAATTAGGGGTACCCTTTCTGGGGGGCCCCATTGTAAGGAATAGCTTTTTGCGGGTCCACTCAGGGCTTAGGGGTCCCGCGTGTATCCCAACCACCAACTCTTAAACGCCAAACTTCGACACACTCCCTGGTGCTTAGCGGAGAAGGGGCGGTTTAGGGTTTAGGGGTTCAGGGCTGGGCGTAAGAGGACAATTCGCAGGGTGTTCTACAGGCACTACTAGAGGTATCCAAGCCCTCATTCCCTAGTAGGCAACTGGTATAAAACCCGAATCCGGGAACTTTGGGAAGCTACTTGCATCAAAGCGGCTCCAAAATGCTGAAAGTACACCTCGTGCGCGAAACCGAGCCTCAACTGGCTCACGGCTCCCCACGGGTTCAGTATTTGGGCCACATAGTTGTCGCAACGTGAAGTTTGGGCCTCCTATAATAGAGTCATAAACTGGCGGACATATTTCAAAGTGAGGCGTGCGAGGTGATTGAAATTTGCAGCGGTGATTACATATAGCAATGAAAAGATCTCTATAGACGCCCACCCATGTTGAGAACCCTGGTCTCTGAAACAACCCCCCATGCAAACCCAATCATCCCTCTTCTCTGCTTCATCCTCTCCATTCATGACATAAAAAGAGCCCTCACTTCGGGACACTCCCAGCCAGGCACTTAGCAGACAATCCCGGGCTGGATCCCAATGGAAGTCCGATCCCTGGGCGCTAAATCCCTTAACTCGGGATTAAAATAGGGCCGCTGTGTCCAAAATTAAGAGCCCTTTGGGTCCACAGGAGGAAATCCAACATCCTAGGCGGCCCCCTGGAGCCCAAACTCTACTCCCTCCCAAAAACCATTAAACCCCTGGGGGCAATTCAAAAAGGACAGCGGTCTTCACGGGCACTCTGCTTAGGACATGGTGTGCCTTAGCCAAATAATCTGCATAAGGGGTTACAATAAAGGTACCCCCCCAGATCTAGAACCCCATTAGGCGTTATAAAAACCCTGTAAAGTCCCCATAAACTCCTTAAACCCCGGACCTTTGGGGGGGGGTAATATTGCAACCCTTTACTGCATGGCCAGGAAACATCATGAAATTGGCGACGAATCGCTCCAGGAAAACACCCACCTCGTTTGCAGCTGAAGGGGTAGTTCGCAAAATCAGGGTCCCGCTTGGGTACTGTACCCCCTAAATATTAGGTGCCATAATATAATCCTAATTTTGAGCACAATTCAGCTGAAGGGGCAGGGTTTCGGGTTTAGGGGGCACATGTATCATCCACTCCTCCCACGAGAAACACGGAACCTGAAAAAAGGCCTCCCCCAAAAAATAGCACTGTCTACTGTCTTTATCAAAGCGGACTGCGCGTCAGCTTTGCGGAGCTGAATGTTTGCTAATCAAGTCCTGAATGATTCTAGACACCTGTTGGGCACCAGGCACTGTACTTATACGGATGCGGGAGTACTAGCAAACATGTGGGGCAGTGCAGGGAATGCTGCTGGTTGAATGCTCGAAATGACCGGCCGCTTTCAGGGTCTGTACCAAGGAGAGCCCCGCAAATTTGTAACAAGAAGAGAAGGGATCTAGCTTGAATAAATGGCCAGGCGGTTTGGCGTGCGTACGCATATGGAAGACCTATCCAATGCCAGAATCTCGAGGAAGTTTCCTGGCCAATTTTCTTATTTGGGAATGCTTTTCTGGCACCTTATTTGTGAATTCTAAGTCTAGCCGAACAGCCAGAACCATGTGTTTTCTTGTCTTTGTTTGGATTTCAGGTCTACACTCCCAGTTCTGCGGCGTGTGGTGTAGCGTGCTGGGGATGCTGAGGGGCCCGCCCCCTTTTAAAACATGGCCTTTCTGACATAGTGGGCGACCCCCCAGATTGCAATCCAACCAGACAGGCATTGACACATTCTTGTCTTGGTTATCATGCTCTCAACAACCCACTTCTTTGACGCATATCTGCTCTTCCCCCTGACCCCCCAAGTAAGGGCCATGAATGCGCAGAAACTCTTAGCCCGCATAAGCTTTCAGCAATCCCAGAGTTCAAGCCCCAAGATGTACACCTTCCAGCAAACTACACAAACCAAAACACGAATTGTGACTGACAGTGGATGGCAAAAAAAAGCCACACCGCAGGGGCAACCCTACATGACACTGCTCCTAGTGTGGCATCTTAAGCTTGTGGGAGCTACATAGAGGCCTGAATTTTCTAAGCCACCCAAACCCCGCGACCCTACACGCTGTACAGCCTGCACAATGCACAAACCAATGTCACCCCCTACAACACAGTGAAGGGATAACCAAGCCGCTCACTGAAGTACGCTAATTCCAAACCCTGAAATAAGGCCACCTCGGAACTGTGTTCTATATGAACAAGCATTTGTCCAGTGGTCGCGTGAGGTCAGTATAACGTGCCCAGAAATTATGTGGCGTCAAGCGGCGCCAACTCTCCGGCGGAAAAACCAGCTGGAGCGAACTAGGGCCTCTGCATGCGTTTGGGGTTGGGTTCAGGGGCCTTTGGGTGTGGGGGTTTCCATTTATTTTCCATTATCCCTACATATCCCCTATATTACGTCTATATAATGTAGTATAATATATAACTGAGGGCGGGAAGTTCGGAGCTGGCGATTTGGAATCACGGCTTGGGGATTACGAAGCTTCAGGGCTGTGAGGTCAGTGGCCACCTTTTCCCCGCCGATTTTGTATAGCCAGGCTTTGCGGAGATCCCAGCCCACCCAATCCTATCCCTTCAAAAGCCTCTAAGTATCTAGGCTTGCACAGAGAATCTCACCCGCTAGATTCTGAACCCTCCGAAGACTTTACGACTCAAGAATTTGCGACGAAAGATTCCAAAGCCTAAATCTCAAACGAGCTATTTATCACCCGCGCCTGGTAGACTTGCACAGAGCCTTCCTTGATGGGTCGCATGTCCTCTAGGCAGGATATAGGGATATGTACTGTAGGTCTACGGCGTAGTGTTTGAAGCCTGGCCTACTTATAGCAAAAGGAAACACAAAGGAACTGAATTGAGCTATAGTCTTATCTCCTAGTATCCCCCTTGACAACCCCTATATAATCCCATATATAACCCCCTCTAAGAAGTTTAGACTATAGCTCACACTAAGCATCAAGTGCACTAAACTACAGTTCAGTGGATTATCCGTAGGACATGAAAGCATGGAACAAACCTAAAATCACCAAACCCTGGGCTCTGGGGCCTACAGGTGGTACTGATACAACTACAGCTTAGTGGATTCTATGTAGCAGTTGAAAGCATAAGACAAACGTAGCTCTACTAAACTCCTGGTCTTGAGGGCTACAGGTGATCTTGTAGGGCTATTTATTGCTGATCGGATTTTTTTGAAGGGGGATCTTACAAAGTACTTTTATACACGCTATGAAAGAATTATCTATGGTATTTCTTCGGGCCTTCGAAGCCTTTGAACCCTGGTCTCCCTAAACGGACACCCAGAGTCCGGAAACGATTTTTGTTCTATTGTTTCTGTTGGGTATGCTTTTCTTGTTTTTGTTGGTATTGCTTGTTTGCTTCGACCTCAGGGCTTAAAACATTTGTTTTTGCTTTAAATGGGAACACAGAAACCCATCCCTGGCTAATTTCGTCGAGTGAGTTTTTGTCGAGACTGTACCTGCCAGAAAATATTTTGGGTTCAAATTGGGCCAATCCCTTGCAGTACTGGCTACCACAAAGGACTGTTATTTTACATTAAGGGCTTACAAACTCCATGTTTAAGGCTATTGCTGTAGGGGGATTGACCTGAGGTGCAAGGTTTGGGGCAATCCTGAACCTATATTGGGATAATGGAAAATAAAATGGAAACTACTATATTATAATGGAGAATCAAATGGAAAAGAAAATGGAAAATGAAATGGAAACTAAGATTATATGGGGGATTATAGGGATTATCGCGTTAAAATTTGACATGACAGGGGTAACAATGGCATGGCATTGCCATGGTAGCTTAACTTCAACACCAAACTATTCGACCCGAAACCACTTCAAGGTTTCGGCGGTTCAGCCAAAAATTGTATGCTGAGGGGGATTTTGATGACCCCAACCCCTAAAATAAGGAACATGTAAGAGTCACATGAAAGTCATGGGCTCCTCATTTTGGGCATTCGCATAACCAATGCCATTCGATGGCTGTAATCCATACGACAGCCCTGCCCAAACCCTGAACGGCCCTCAACCCTGGGCGTACTCGCCCCTAACTACAATCCCTTGGAAGGACCATTTTACAAGTGCGGGGGACTTGGTTAAGAATACTCGGAACGTCGGAACCACAGTTATCCACGTTGCTAACCTACTTAGTAAGTACCCCGGGCCCAAAATCAAAACTCTAATGACGCATTAGTCTCCGTTCTTTTCTCAATTCTTCCAGACAAAACCTCCTTACTAAGGCACCTGACCCTCACAAGTCCATAAACCATGTAAGCCCTACATAATACAATAGCGTCCATATTCTTCTCCATTTGATTAGCCCGAGGGCCCAACCCTGTTTAATCCCTAAACCTCAAACCCTAAACCCTAAACACTAAAACCCTAAACCCCAAAACCCTAAAACCCCAAACCCAGTTCAAGTCGTGGCCCTTCCGCGCCTTGAGCCGCATGCAGAATGCGTAGCCCAATGACTGTATGGAACCTCCAGCTTAGTTTACGGGTTTAGGGTTTACAGTTTAGTTTTGCTTAGTCTGGGTTGCTGTTAAGTTACTATACTAAAGGTATATAGAGGGGTATATAGAGAAATATAGGGTTTCGGGCGTAGGGTTAAGGAACTTAATTCAAGTTACTACATTGAGGAAACCATATTAGTTACTACATATACCCATCATGGGAACTTAATTTCTTTAACAGCAACCCAGGAGTTTACGGTCTAGTTTTTCTTGTACCTGCTAGCAGTAGCAGGGGTTGGTTTAGGGTTGGGGTATCAAGGCTTCATCAATGGTTTTGCAACCCCCGTACTCGGCAAGAGTAGCCAACCAACCAAGTGATCATATTACGTTGGGCCTGAATTGCTCTCAGCTTGCCTGGGGCATTTTTGCGGGTCTGAAATAATCTAAACCCTAAACCCTGAACAGCATGGGCTTGTTGGGGTTTAAGGTTTAAGGGGTATAGGGGATGAATGATGGGAATTGGGTTTAGGGCGTAGGGCCGGAGACACACCTACTTATTTTGGGAAACCCCCTATTTAGCGTCATGCAAAATTCAAAGCGTAATGGGAGGAGGAGATTGTAAGCTACTATCAACAACGGACACCTGGGTTGTGTTGTATTAAGGTACTGAAAGTAAGTTGCCATAATGAAGAAACTCTAGCATTTAAGATATACCCACCCTAAACCTTAAGCCCTAAATAGTATGGGAACTTAGGGTTTAGGGTATAGGGTTTGAGGCAAGGTTTGGAGGTTAGCAAGCCTAAAGGGTCCAAGTACCCAAACATTGGGTAGGGCTTAGGGACGGTTTAGGGTTTAGGGTTCCCATCTTGGGGCTTAAGTTCGCATATTGGGGTTAAAAGTACCCAAATATTCGGACTTAACTTCCCATCTGAACGGTTTTTTGGTACTTAGAGCCCTCACATTTACTTGGACCCTTAGGGGCAAGGCGCCAGTGTCCACCATCCCGCCAGAGTGTGATGAGGTCGGAGATTTTAGGGTTCAGGGTTAAGCATGAGGCGGGCCATGTAGGACCCGGTTTTGTGGGCTTAGGGATCACAGTTTAGGCGGTGGACTATAAAGGGTCCAGAAAGTTAAGCCGGGTTTAGTGGCATCTATATAATATTTGCATACTTACCGGTTTTAGGAGGGATTAGGGGAATATAATCCCTATATAAACCTATATCATATATTCCCTTATTCCCTTCTTCCCTACGAAGAACCAGTAAGCATATGGGGGAGGTTAATATGGTTGAAACATTCTTCATTGAAGACGCGCACCTCTCTGACCGGAGATAGAGGACCTCCGGATTAGGCCCTGAGAAGGGCAACGGCAAAATGCTTTACCCGACCCACGAAGGGTAGTTGACTGAGCAAGGTGCTGCTCGACGGCTTCCCCAAGTTCACGGAGCCATCGTTTCTGCCCGAGCATATGTGGTTTTCAGCCCAGTTTACATGCATCTCGCGCCGAGCCTGAACCAATACCCAGTTGTGCGAGGCAGCATCCTCAGAATTGAAAATGTGAATAACGACAAAACTTAGGTTGGGCCCCAACCCATTAATACTAATGGTGACCACAGGGGAGAGGGCGATTAGATTCAGGTCCGCATGTACGGCTAGTTTACCACAATTACTGGGCGTGGGCCTAGCCCAAAGAAAACTAACAATAGTAATGATAATAGTGATAATAAGAGAAATAATAGTAATGATAGTGATAATGATACTATTATTAATAACGATAGTTCGACAATGAGCGCTGATTAAGGGAGGGGATTAATGTTGTCAGCTATTCAGGCTTCTACATTACTCCTCCTCTTTGCAAAACGTTTCCACTCCTCGTGCCATGAGCTATAGTCTAAACTCCGAGAACTCCCAACAAAGTTCATTAAGCACTTAAAACTTCTCTGAATTCTGCAAAGATTTGGGACGTTCCTCAATCTGCGGACATTCCTAGCACCCTAAACCCAATTTTTTGGACCATGACCTGCCTGTGGAGAAGGCATCTGCCGGGCGGATGTGGATCTCCAGAGTGAGGCAGTTGTTACTCCGCTTGCAGAGCTCCTTCCCAGACCCGCCAAAAAGACCCAAAACAGGGCTTCTATGGTGTTGTGGGGTTTAGGGTTTGGGATTTGGGTTTTAGGGTTTAGGGTTTATGGGGTTTATAGGGTTGTATAGTGATCATGGAAAAGAAAATGGAAACGACTATTTAGCCCTTAAGGCTCCAGAAAATGGAACCTCCCAATAATTCCCTAGTTTCCTCAATGTAGTATTGGGGGTCATTTGGGGTGGTTCCATTCTTTGGATCCTTTAGGGGGGTGTGGGTTCTTCAGTATCAGGACCAACTAGGCGGTTTTCAGGGCTTAGGATTTAACAGCGGAGTTTCCAAGGCGTGTATAGGGGGTGTATGGTAATTAGGGGGTAAGTTATAAGGGGTATATAGAGCTTGGTAACTCCCCTCCTGTACTTGACTTAGACTGTGGATGGGCGAAGGGATGGAAGTTGGAACCCTAAACCCCAAGCCCTAAACCAAGGCCCAGAAGTGAGGCAGCGCAGGAAGTGTCGACCAAATTAGAATGGACCCTGTACTGGCTCCTATGGTTGAAAGGTTTAATGCTTAGGAGAGCAACTACAGCTTGATGTTCCTCATAAGGCTTTTAAGTCAAGCAACATCATCTAAAAAACATTTCCGAGAACGACCCAGAGTTGAGATGTAAATGAGGTCTCGCCTGAACCCAGATACAACTTGTCCTGCTTCCAGTTCTTCAACCGCAGGTCGTCTGTTCCTTTGCAAGGAGGACTTGGTGTATTTGAGGATTAGTCCCAATACAGTAAGGGTCCATGCGAAGACCCGTCTTCGGATTAAACGTAAACATACCCATTATTGCCCTGTCAGGGGCACCTAGCGTGTGGGGGCTGAAGCACAGCTTGCCAAGCCATCCCCAACCTGAAGCCGTAGAATGCTCAAGCAAATAGGCAACACTAATGGTAGAATTTCGGCGCTCCCGATTTTCGAGTATCTGGTAAGTTCCAAGCTCAAAGTCAGGAATCAAACAAAGATCCCTTTAGTTAGGCGTCTGGGCTTTAGGGTTGTTTCTTCTGTCTGGATAATCGGATGATTCCTATCTGAACTTGCCGACCTTAGGCAGAGGGGGCCAAGGGGTAGGTTCTGAATGCCCCTACAACAAGCTAGACCCATGTTTGTGGAGATCTCCAAAACAGAAGCCCAGCCATAACTGTGGGGCGTCCTAGGCCTAGTCTATACCTTGCATTCAAGCTGAGGCCGCTGCACCTCAAGCAGTTCATGTAAGGCTTTCTTGGCTGAGTCTGGCGCTGCCATTCTCCCACGTGAAAGCCACATCCGCCTCCTGTTGCAAACGACCCTGTGAGGCTCAGGACGTAGGGAAACTTCTGACCAGTCTGCCGCTACTGTTCGTTTCTGGGCACGCTAGTGATACTGATTGCTGAGGTTCAAACGCTCAAGTCCGACCTGAAGCACAAGAGGGAGTGCGCGCGCTTACTCAGTGGCCGCAGACTTCTCATGCAACGACAATTGCCCATTGCTCGACTGAGCTATGCTCGAGAACATTTCCTTTGTGGTTAGAAAGAAGGCATATAAAAAGCTGGTGAGGAGTACTTTGGTACAGATAGCCCCCCTGAAGTAAATAGAATATGGACCCCCCCCTATCATGTTAAGATCCCCACATGCGCCATGTTCCCTATCTACGTAAGAGGGACTCCATACCAAGGCACCCTGGATTCGGGTGTAGGGTTTAGAGTCTTTATCGACGCAGCTTTTACGAGGTGTCTTTTTCCTCCTGTTAGAGGTTTCCCAATTTTGGGGATTCCTAATCCATATCATATCTGGGGTCTATGTCGGGGACCCCGACATAGATAGAGAACTACCCTTTCAATTGCTCCATTGGGGTTTCCTTAAAATGGGTCCCCCTATTTATGGAAACTACAGCTTAGCAGAGGTACAACCCAAGACCTTGCAAAGTCTAAGATCTGAGAAGGCTTGCCATTGACATTTGACTCTCGGAGAGGTAGTGCTGGACTCCACTCGGAGGCTTGGGTATACTACAATTGGATCTCCCGGGCCCCACATACCTCATATTCTATCTGATTCTATCTACTTAAGGGGGCTGTAGAGGTTTAGGGTTCAGGGGCCCTACGCCCCAACCTGCAAGTCCTCCACCCCAACCTGCAAGCCCTTCATTCTAAGCCCTAAAACCTAACCACTAACTTGCAAAGATCTCAAACCCAGCCCGATGCTCCTCGTGGTGAAGACCTAGGTATCTCCACTTGGGAGGAATTATGAGGAAGATCTTAGGAGGACCCGGCACAAAAAGGATTATATCGGGGTCTTCTTATACACTATTATACCACTATTACAGGGTGGGGGGTTCCCCCTGAGGAAAATCCTTTACACCTAAACCCTAAACCCTAAACCCTAAAATCTAGGGGGTCCTCATATGTTCATTTCACCCACAGAGCCAATTGTTTTCAAAGAGGCCTCGAAAGGCAATACCAAAACCCGGTTCCCTGTATGACCTCCGTGGAGGTTTATAGCCTCCCTTAAGTAGATAGAATATTCCTTTGGGGAAATTGTAATGAGATCCCCATATATCCCATATTCTTTCTACTTGAGGGGGGACTATGGGGGTTTAGGGTTTATGGCTTAAGCATCACCTTGGGGTATTTGGTACCCCTAACCACAAAACAAAATGATGTTCGACACAAGTAAAAGGGAAGTCTGCACAATCTAAGGCGTCCTGGCCGTGTGAGGTGTAGAGTCTACGGGCTGATTGGGGATTGAGGGGTTGCAATGGTAGGATGGGCTGGAAATACGAATAGTACTAGCTGTCATGATGACACTTGCAAAAAATTCTTGCAACCGCCATTGCAACAGTAAGCCAAAAGACTACAGCTGTCTTGGATAGAAATACAACCCGGTTTTAAGGGGCAGGGGACTTCGCACCTTCGATCAACGATCGATCAAGTTCTTGTCATGATAGGGTTTGGATAGGAATATAGAAAAGATGGTAGTTCCCTAAAACAAGGAGACCCCAATACAGACGCCAAAATACTATAATCCTCATTCTTGGGACCCCCAAAGAAGTACCTCTAATTTGGGAAACTCCCAAATACGGTGACCAGTCCTTGCATTGGACTCCATAAGCCAGACCTCTAGACCTTGGGTACTGCGCCCCCCCAGTAACAGCCTTTTATTAGGGGTCCTATTAAGGGCTATATATAACCATATTATACTTATTATCCAACTGGTACTGAGGGGGGGCAGTACCCAATCTAGACCCCACGCCGTAGATCCTAAACCTCAAGCAAGATTGGGAGTAGGAGGAAACAAGTCAGATTGAAACACTAAACCAGTTTACATATTAAGCTCCTGAGCGCTTAGTGGGCTGAAGAAGGAAAATGATGAGGATTCGAGGTTTCTACTAGGGGGCTCAGGAAGACCAAGTAAATAGCTTAAGAATGGCAATGCCATTTCCAGTAAGCTACCCTGCGAGCTTCAAGGGCAGGATCTCTGTGTTTAGGGTGTTACGGTTGTAGAGTTTTGGGTTTTAGGGTTTTAGGGTTTAGGTTTAGGGTTTTAGGTTTTAGGGTTTTAGGGTTTAGGGTTGAACGTGGGGCCTTCATGCACCCGCCTTTTTCCCAGGCCTTGTAGCTTCCAAAGGCCTGGCTTTGCACCAAACCCTGAAGTCCAAAACCGCGGAGGCTGTCACCCCAAACCCTAAGCCGTAACCCTGAACCTCATGTATAAACCTTATATAACCCCATATATCCCTATGTAACACCTATAGTTGAATTCCGAGCGCTCCCCTAAATGACACTTCTTTCAATTTAACTTTCCGGTTTTCTTTTCCATTTGTCCATTATACAGTAGTTTCCATTTTCTTTTCCATAGCCCCAGGGTTATCCTAAACCCTAAACCCTTTCCTTCACAAGAGGGGTCTCAAATTCTAAGCCTCCTCTTGCGGTTGCTACTACTTGGGGTACAGAAGGGCGAACACATAAGCTACGTCTTGTATGTTGGGCAGGTCCATGCGAGACGCAGGCTGGCAAATTTGGGCAGAGCTTGTGAGGCAACCAGAGCATAATGAATAACCAGTTTAGGGTGAAAATACTTCGAGTTCTTCAACTTCCTTTTTCCAACACAAGACAAACGATACCCTTGACGACCTCGGGACATGTGATCATAAGGAGGATCAGCAACATCGCGTCCCCCTAACATGAACACCCCAAAACATAGTACTTAAATTCCCAATTATTGTCGTATACAACGATGGAAAAATCTAGTATTCTTGGCTGGTCGGAGGTGGGGGGGGGGATGGCTGAGGCTTCGATATAATCCGGGAGAAGGTAACCATAGACTCTAAACCCTAAACCCTTTAAACCCTAGACCCTACCCTAGACCCTACCCTAAACCCTAAACCCTAAACCCTAAACCCTTTAAACCCTAGACCCTACCCTAAACCCTAAACCCTAAACCCTAAACCCTACAGCAAGCCTGAAACCCTCGACCCTAAAATGCCCCAGGTTGCAGCTCTTTCTTCTAAGCCCCGGGCTGTTGCAGACGGGGCTTGCCTCAAGAACCGTCTCCAAAAAGTTTGGCACCTGCAATGCTAGGGTTTAGGGTTCAGGGTTTTGGGCTTTGGGTTCAGGACTTTGGATTTAGGTTTTAGGGTTCAGGGCGTGGGTTTAGGTTTTAAGGTTCAGGGTTTAGAGGATTAACCCCTTCATGCTCATGTCAAACACCCCCTCACCCCTAATATTACATGTCCGCCAAAATATACTTGAGGTCTCTCATTGGGGACTTTGTACGATGAGAGGTGGGGGAGGGGGTTGTATAATATTAAGGAAAGGTGCAGAGGTCCCTCCCTCCCTAAACTTTGAAACCCTGGCATGCCAAAAAGGACCCTCTATTGGCTTGTTCAGGATGCCTGGGTCAGAAGTGTTATGCGCAAACAGGCCACTCGACAGGCCCTTGCACAGGTTGGTAGTGTAGACCTCCAATTGGCCAGGGAAGTAGGTAAGTACGCCACTACACAGCAGGCTCAGTGGTTGGGTCAAATCCGTGCGGGGGCAGCTATCACTGCATACTCCCAGGCGAAATTTGATAACACAAAGAGTCCAGACTGTCTCCAGTGTGGGGTTCCGGACACGAAGCAGCACAGGCTTTTCCATTGTCCTCTGTATGGCGCCCACGACTTGATGCCGACTCCGCTGGACACCCCGGCGATTTGTGAATGTTTACTCCCGGTTTGGCCAGATGATGTCAACGCTCATCTGCTGGAACTCACAGACCTGGTGGACACGAGTTGGCAGTGGCAGCTGCCGCGAGGAGATGTCGCGCATGCAGATGTTTTCACAGATGGTTCCTGCTTCTATGGGGATGAAGATGTGTTGGCCCTTGGTGCCTGGGCAGTTGTGTGGGCACAGCAAGGGATTGTCATCGCCAGTGGCCTAATGCGGGGACTCTGTCAATCCATTGACCGATGTGAGCTCCTGGCGGCAGCGGTTGCCATGCGTTGGGCCTGTGCAGCAGGCTGCGGTTTGACCCTCTGGACGGATTCCAAGTACGTGTTCGATGGCGTCCAAGCTCTGTTGGATGGGGCATGCTTCGCAATCCAGGCTCATCCGGATCTTTGGCAAGAATTGGCATTCTTACTGGAATCCTGTGTTGCTGTTTACGTGCAGTTGGTGCCTTCGCATGTTGACTCTACGCTGTGTGAAGAGCCGGTGACGGAATGGGCTGTGGGCTGGAACCAGGTAGCAGACCGCCAAGCCATCTTCATGAATGGCATGCGAACCCCGAGCTTCTGGGAGCGCCACCGCGGCCTGTTAAGGGAACGTAAACGTCAGCGTTACAGGCTGAAGGCCTTGGCTGACAGATATGTTCAGATTGCAGAGCATACACAAGCAGCGCCAACTTTCAGAAGGCATGATGATGAGGAAGAAGAACACGGTCCTGTACAGTTGCCGGAGTCATTGTTTCATGACAGTTTTGCGGATTTGTTTCCAGTAGGTTGGCAGCAGCTTGTCACTTTGGCTGGCGGACTGCCGAAAGTGGAGGCTCTCCAAATCGTACAGTGGCTTGTTTCCGGGGACGAGAGTGAGCTGCCCAAGTTTCGGGTTACTTGGGTTGAGTTGGTTTTCTTGTTGGTTAGGGCCGGTTGTGTGGTTAGTCAGCAGCGCACTCTTGCTTACTGGGTGACCAGTCTTCGTAGGCTGATGAAACCTCTCCTGGTTGGTTTCGGTGCTCGTGACTGGTTAGTCTGGTCGGGTTTGGAAGGTGTCAGTTTCGCTTTGGAAGCTTTGATTGTTGGGGTTTCTTACGAGGATCTCATTGGAGCCAGAACCCAATTTCAGGACTGGAGAGGGGGTAGGCAGCTTCGAAGGGTCGCTGATCTGGCCCGTCCCATCTGAATAACAGTGGGACTTTTTAGCAGTTGGTGACAACCTGTCGCCTATGGACCGAGAGACTTGAGGACTTGCAGCTTCCGCACTGCATTGCTGTGCGAGCTGCATGCAAGCTATGTCTGCATAAACTTTGAAACCCGAAACCATTCAGTCCCTTTACACCCGAAACCCTTAGAAAGTCAGCTTTCAAGCTTCGGAGTTGTAGGGCTCCGGGCTGGGCAGCATAAGGCTGCTGCAGGCTCAATTACTTGACAGCAGCATCCCTCCAAGTACCGCAAGGGCACATTCTAGTTAACTTGTCTGAAATGGAGGTTTCCACAAATTAGGGCCCTTTGCGGGAGCCCCTATAAAAAAGGATGAAAGCATACCAAGCTCTATCTTTGGGCCTCACCTTTCATTCCTTGGGAAACCCTAAATCACAGATTGGAGAAGCCTAGGGCGAAGTTAGGCAAGAGTCCCAGATGCCTGGGCCATCCAAACTGTTAGGGCAAGGCCAACATCTTATCACAATTTGCAGCCAAAAACCCTAAGCTCAGCAATAAAGAGGATTCTTGTCCCATACTCTAGCAGTGGGTCAGCACCCAGCTTGCCCAGGTTTTCCGAAAACCTAGAACCCTGCGCGGTTTAGGGTTTGGAGCCTGCACTTTAAGCCCTCCTGCTGAAATCAAGCAAGACTCCATGAAGCCAAGGAAGCTTCCTAACATGATTTTTTCTGGACTCCTTGAACGCCGAATGCAGATCACTAAGCCCAAAAACCGCATCTCCAAACCCTAAATCTCCCGGCAGTGCAACCCCACCCACCCCTACGAAAGGATAAATGTATCCAACATAGTGTCTTTACATCTTCGACGAATGTATGACCGCGTCTGTCAGCCCGAAACTCGTGCAATTTTCACACATGTTCAGGAATCTTCAGGTGGGTAGTTAGAGTACTAGGTAGGTACCCTTACCTTACATAATTAAGGCCTCTACAAGGATTCTGCGGGGAGACTAGGGGGTATAAGAGAGCTATGCAAAGAACGCACCTTTTCTCAGAACTACACCCTCCCTGAACCCTCCGAATGTAGACAAACTGTTTTAGGGGATTATAATAAGGATCCTGATATTAAGGCCTTAAAGGAGGGTGTGTATTAATTGGGGGTCTACATCAAACCCTAAGCCTTAAATCTTCAAGCAGAGATCCCCCAGAGTACCTCCGAGCTGGGGAGGAAAACAATGTTCTCCGGGTAGAGGGACCGGAGCACGTAGATCTCGGTTTAAGGTGTGGGAACTAAGGACTTGGGATTGCAAGGCATTTGTGGGGGCAAGGTTTAGGCAAGAACTGGGGTCTCAAGCTTCTGGAGTAAACCCCGATATATACGCTAATATCTTATAGTAGTTTCCGTTTTCTTTCCATTATCCCCATATAACCCCTATATAACCCATACTATACTACCGTAGTTTCCATGTTATTTAGAGCTTTTGGTTTCTAGTTGGCCTGAGATGCAGGGACTTTGAAGCCCCAACCTGTGCCCCGAAACTTGCAACCGACGCCGAATACGGTAACAGCCCCTACTAGGCCCTGCGTTTATTCAGAATATGCTAATAACCCTTTGCAGGGAATGCGAGCGCTGAAATTAAAAGCTCAGAGGCAAAAAGAAGAGAGACACAAGAGCTGTTTGGACAGATGTCTAGAAGGGGAACCGAACTACTACCTTAAGAAATTCGTATAAGCCCTCATGTACTTGATACATTATTCATAGGTCGTCCCAGAAAATCGAAAATCTCGGACCTTAGCCAGAGGAAGGTACAACCCCTTGCAAGCAGCAAGGCGCAAAATTCCTGCTAGCCATCGAGAAGGCAATTGCGAGAGGGCCCCCAAAATAGGACAGGCCCTGTAAAAGAAAATTGTCAGGGAACCTACGGATTTCTTTGAGGGTAAGGGTTTAGGGTTGAGGTTACAATGATATGAGTATATGGCAGATAAAAGGGTTTTCCTATTATAGTAAGTATCTCAAACCCCCTTTGAAATTTTAACCCCAAACCCCAGACATCCCCCACACAGCCCCTGCAGAGCTCCCTGGCTATCTGGGGAACCAAGTTTCCCTTCAACCCTAAACCCTTAAACGCTACACCCTAAACCCTTTACCCCTAAACCNNAAACCCCAACCCCTAAACCCCAAAGCCTAAACCCTAAACCCCATAACAACCTACCTGATCTGGGCACCCGAACTGTGTGGAACACCGCGCCGCCCAAGCAAAGCGCTGCCTCAGCATACCAGTAAAGGGACTTTACTGGGAACCCCAAATACTATTTGGGGTTCCCAGTAAAGTCCCTGTACTGTTTAGGGTTTAGGGTTTGGGGGTTTAGGGGTTTAGGGGTTTAGGGGAACCCCAAGAACATAGTAGGAACATAGTAGAATATAAGAAGGGTTCCCAATTTGGGGTTCCCAGTAAAGTCCCTTTAACCAGTAAACACCCCACCCACCAGTAACAATAAGAGGGTTTAAGGTTTAGGGTTTAGGAATCTGTCCCCAAAATATCTGGAAAAGGTCTCTCATGGGAATATACAACTTAATATGGTAGGGAGGGGGGTGTTCAACGTTAGGATGAACAAAGTGCGAAGGATCGGCTTAGGGCGCATCCCCTCCACTTTGACGATAACCATTCCCGCTTTTGCTTCGCGGCTTTGGGTTAAGGATTACCTGCCCCAAACAAACATGGAAGCTGATATGCTATCTTCCCAAAATAGGAAAACCCGAATATAAACCCCAAAATATGATACACCTTATTACAAGGACCCCCTAATTTGAGAAACCTCCATATGGTCCCTTCGTCAAGGACCTCAGTCTCTTTTGGGGACTCTTTCGGCTTCCACGTTAATTCCGGGGAAGTGTAGATCTTGGAGTACCCCATGAGTGGTTCGGAGCCTGCCGCGTCTCCCTTGGTACATATTATTCGATGTTAGATCTTGTGTTCCTGCTCGTTCAAGCGCTTTAGGATTTAGGGTACAAATACAAACACGTGTGGGCATTGAGGCTTTTTGAGTGCAAGGACTTCATCTTTTTGCGGCCCTGCGCGCACGCCAGCTGTTGTTCGCTTCCCTTTTGGCCAGGGCTTGGAAGCGTGGCTATGATGGTAAGGGGATTTTAGTTACCCCGACCGCTTCAATATGGACTCTATAGTTATCGTATGACTATCATATTCCTTGCCTGCTAGTTCTCAGGTGGATGGGCTGCCTATTACTAATCCAAAGCCCTAAGCTCCTGAACCCTAAACCCTGAAACCAAAAAAACCAAATACCAAAACCCCAAACCCTACACCCCTATACCCTAAATCCCTAAACCCTAAATCCTAAATCCCGATAATCACAGTAAGCCGGGGCCGGAGCATGCGTCAGGCCAGAGTTTGCGAAGCACCAGAAGGAGAAGCCCAGGCGAAACATCTCCTACTTGGTGTTTAGGATTTTAGGGTTTAGGGGTTTAAGGGTTTTGGGGTTTAAGGGTTTAGGGGCTTAAGGGGCTAGGAGCTTGGGGTTTAGGGGTTTAGGGTTTTAGGGGTTTAGAGTTTAGGGATTGAGGTTTTGGGGTTTAGGGGCTTTCTCAGAATAGGGTGCTCCAAGAGCCCCTAAGGATATGTAAGAATCTTAAAGCTCAGGATCTACTGGTCAAAAACGGGAGTTGTGGTATGGGAGCTTGGAAAGAAGCAGGAACTAGGGGTTGCCCAAAATTAGGGATACCTTTTTGGGGGTCCCCATATTAAGAATCATAATATATTGGGGTCTAGATTGGGGTCCCCTTATTATGGGAAACTACCAACTAAAGTTAGAATACTTCAGCTTGAACTTGCCCGGCAATTCGTGGGCCACAGAAAGCTCCACCTGAAATCCCTTCACTACTTTAGCGGGTGATATTAGGGATTATATGGGGGTTTCCCAAAATTAGGGGTACCATTTTGAGGGTCCCATAATAAGGATTATAGTATATTGGGGTCTATATTGGGGTCCCCCTATTTAGGGAAAGTACCATATAGGGGTGCTATACAAGGCAAGATCCCAGCACGTTGTTGAATTCGTGGAGGAGATGGCCAAAGGCCTCTCTTCAACCCACCGTCATCGCAAGCCCATCATGTGTCTAGAAGGTGCCTGCAAAGACAGGCCCCATAATTTCAGTAGAGTTTCGCGGCACCTTACTGGAATGATGTATAGCAATACTAACTACAGTGAACTTGGAATCCTCGTAAAAAGTATAATTTCTTGCTCTTGACGCTGAGCCGAAGCCTTACACGCAGGGTCCTTTTCAATTTCAGCCGGGCGAGGGGTTTTAATATTGGGAAAAGGGTGCTACTGACCTGGTGTTAGGTATAAGGTTACCGGGTTTAGGGCCGCCCTAAACCTAAACTCTGAACCCTAAACCCTACTTCAGGGCTTGAAGGATTGGGATTTAGGGCTCAAAGAGTGAAACCGTATGCACCCAAAACACCTCCCCGTAAGAGGGACAATGTGGGGGTTTCCAAATAAACTTAGGGGCGTGCCTTCTTGAGGGGTCCCCATAACAAAGACACTAGCATACTCGGGGTGATTTTGCCCTCCCTTCATTGGCAACCGCCATGTAACGGTAGCGCTACATGTTAACCTAAACCCTAAACCCTAAATAAGTGTTTCCATTTTCTTTTCCATCATCCCTACATAACCCCTATATAGCCCCTAATATAACCCCTATTATATAACCCCAGTATACTATAGTAGTTTCCGTTTCATTTTCCGTTATCCCTACATAGCCCCTATATAGCCCCTAGTAAAACCCATTATAATAATTTCCATTCTCTTTTCCATTATCCCCAATATAACCCTAAACCGCGTGATCTTCCGTGTTGCGGATTCGGAGCCGTGAGGGCTGAGAGACCCAAGAGTCTCGGTTGCTCTTACTAAGTTGATCATACATTAGGGGTTATATAGGAGTTATGTAGAGATAATGGAAAAATGGAAACTACTACAATGGGTTATATAATGGGTTGTATGGGGGATATATTGGGATTATGGAAAATAAAATGGAAACTACTATAATATAACAGGGTTATATAGTGGTCATATTAGGATAGCCCCTTCCCAAGTCCGACTACGCCAATAATGGAGAATGGAATGGAAAAGGAAATGGAAAATGAAAAAAGGGAAACTGGGATTACGACGGGCTTTATTGGGGTTATATGGGGGTACGTAATGGAATGGACGAAGTAGCGATGTACCTCTGAGGTGTGAATATGAGGGACAATTCTTAATCACATTCTGAAATCATCCTCAACTAGTAAGTACCCTTATCCAAATATATTCCGCAAATTCGCGCTGCTAGCCGAAACCCTCCTAAAACCCGAATCTCGAATCCCGAGCCCGAAGCCCCAAACCCTGAAATCTTAAAACTAAAACCCTAAAACCCCAAACCTAAAATCCTAAAACTCTAAAACCCTGAGCCCTAAACCCCCAAACCCCGAGCCCGAATGTGGCAGGATCCTTGTGCTCGGAACTTGGGCAGTAAGGCCTGTACGGTTCAGGGTTTAGGGTTCAGGGTTTCGGGGAATTTGCCAAAGTAGGGGTAATAGGTAAAGGTTGAGGGTTTTAGGTCTTTTGCTCCCAAAACAGCGAAATCCAGATGGGACATGGTGGGGCATACAAGCGTCTGTCTTCTACGATAGCATCAGTGTCGTTTTGGCAGATATGTACCTGAAAAGAGAACTTATCAAAGAACATGTCAATGGCGATATGGGCCATAGTCTAACTCCTAGTATCCCCCTTAATCACCCCTATAGTAGTCCCTTATATACGTTCCTATAGTTCATATCAAAGCTCCCTACGGAGTCCCACATGCTCCGTTCATGTTTCCGGTAGCCAAGTCGTGAATGTGCCTGAAACGAGTAGCCAAGGAATCTTCAGTAGGGACCCGTGTAGTTTTTTATGCTCCCTGTATGTCCCAGGGTCCTACCGTTGATGCCATGAAGCCCTTTTTCTGCTCTGCCGGTATCTTTTTCAAGAGTTCATGATGTGTGCCTTGCAGACCGATAGAAACATGACAGGGACAACATTGCCTTGATGGCCGTCTGTTCTGGTAACTCCTGCTGTGAACTTCAATGCCAACCGGCCCTTCTCCCAAAATGGACCCCAGGTGAGACTGAGGGCTTTTGGAAGCTCTTTTGGAGAATGGCAGTAACCGCGGGAGGGCTAGGAAGTGTAGTACTGTAGAGGGTTTCATTCTACTAGGCCCCCGGCTGACCAAGTGTTGATGGCCTGAGGGCCATCATCCTCAAACTTACCTTTGGCTAGCTAGAAATGAAGGAATGCATCCTTATGGTAGTCCCTACATAACCAATTTTAATAGTTTCCAATTGCTTTTCCATTCCTTCGTTCCTAGCGAACCAACGGTAAGCAGATGGATGGTGACGGGGCCAGGCCTGACAACCCTCATGCACTGGAGCCTAGACAACGTCAAGCCAGTTGCTACAGGGGTTCTATCGGGCCATTGTCTAAACTCCTAGTATCCCCCTTAGTAACCCCTATAGTATTCCCCTATATAATCCCCTATATAAGCCCCCTTTAAGGAGTTCAGAGTATGGCTCATATCGGGCTATCTAGGGGTTGCATAGGGCATGTACCACCTGCTTGCCGACTGCTATGTGCAAGGACAGCACTATGCAAACTAAGACTTGCCATGCAACTACTAACGCGACTTTTTCTGAACTGTTACCTGCGGGGTTGTCGAGGTCCCGTTTTGGGTACCCTGTATTTGTAATCCCCATAGACCTAGAATTAAAAACAATACGAATTCCTTGGGCTATAATACCAAGGAGACTATAGATCTAGGAGCCCAAAGGAGCGAGCACAACTTTAACAACCTACCATCTAGCAAATATGCCATGAAAAATAAAAATGCGAACACCTGAAATGGAAAAAAAACAACTAATTAGAAAGCCAGCTCCCTTGAAAATCATGCTTCTTGCCCTTTGCTTCATCTTGGTGCGGGGCAATTGAAAACATGGGGTTCTTCTCAAGGCCCTAACCCCTATGATGAGGACCCCCAAAAACGACCTGCAATCTGTTGAAACCTCTGTGTAGCGAAGGGCCCATAAACTAACTACACTCCCCCAAACTAACATGGAAACCCATATAGCCCCCCTTTAGAGGGACTGTAGTCTTTATAGGACCCTTTTGGGGTTTCCATGTTAGTTTCCAGGAGTGTATCCCAAGCCTTGATCCCTGCCCGAGAAGCTCTACAACGCCCTTGTCAACCACTACTACATATCAAGTTTGGGGTGTAGGGCAGGGATTACGGTTTGGGGCTTTATGTTAGCACTAGAAATAGTATTGCCATCCGTACTGGCTTCAGTAAACCCAAACCCTTAGTCTTACCTTGGGTTGGCTAGGAATGAAAAAATACATCCTAGTATTCCCAGCTTACCAAAGGTGAGTAGTGCCAGCAAGCCACGCGTAGAACCAGCCGCCTCCAGAGTCACTCAGGGTGTGTTACATGAGCTGTACAAACTCCTACTATCCCTGCTAACAACACCTATAATATTCCCCTCTATAATCAATCCCCAATATAACTCCCTTTAAGAAGTTTTGATTATGGCTCACGTTTGCCTTTGGCGCACTGCACAATGGGGCCTAGGGCCGAAGTTAAAGAGGAAAAACGAATGAGCAAGTGATCACCAAGTTTTGTGAGTTTCCGGGGAAGCTTACGTAGGACTTCGGAGGCCTTTATGCTCGCCTCGGATCTTCAAGCTTGTACCGGGCTTCGCTCAACATCATGGGCCTGGTTTTGGGTTCCCATAATTAAGCGATGCCTCTGAGGTGGGATTATTTACGGAAGTATATATGGGACTACTATAGGGATTATTAATGGGGATACTAGGAGTTTAGACTATGGCTCGTATGGGGGCCCCCAAGTTGACACGCGGACCACATAAGTCTTACGTCGCAATATTGACGAGGTAAGGTCGAGCGACATGCAGGGCTCGGATAAATCGCGCCTAACCTTGGGGCTTCTTAAAATTACCCTGCGGTGAACCATACATCCCCCTAGGCTCTAAGTTAGGATAAGAATGTTACCGTCCACCCCCCCTTCCTCTGCGGCCTTTGTCTGAGGTTTCAATGAAGGTTTATAGAGGGCTTACAGTGGTTGTAGGGCTTACAGTGTTTGTAGAGTGTTTATAACCTATTTCCCACCCCTCTCACCCATGGTCCTGTGGACTGATGATGTACAGATGGTTTTTCACCGTTTATAGAACGTTTATAACAATGCATAGAAGAGTTCAAGAAAACGTGCAGAGAGTTATGGTTTAAAATGCTTACATAGGACGAGGACAAAGCCGATCTCTATGACTACCTTCAAAATGCGACAGCAATATGAGGCTTCTAAAGCAAGCATAGTTAGGAGGACCGCGATGAGGACCACCCCAATCCCTGTGATTGCTGGTGCTTTTGAAGCGCGACGAAAGCATGAGGGGCTAAAAGTGACGACAGTTACGAGGATGGCGACCTCGAAGCGCACCATCCCTGTGACTGTTGACACT
>CAJNIZ010045409.1:31967-44924 GCA_905231905.1 Symbiodinium pilosum
AGAGCCAGCATCATAGGGTAAGCCTATAAAATCATGTGAGCTACAATCTAAACTCCTAGTATCCCCCTTAGTAACCCATATAGCAGTCCCCTATATAATCCCCTATATAGCCCCCCTTCAAGGAGTTCAGACTAGAGCTCATGTAGACCCAACAAAACCACCAACTCCTACTTCCTCCTTCAGAGCAAGTCTTCGCCTCGACGTGGGGAGCCGAAGGCGCTGAGGTACCAAAGCACAACCTCTTGCGTTTTAGGATTATGGTTTAGGGTTTAGGGTTTGGGTTTTAGGGTTTAGGGTTTGGGGTTTGGGTTTTAGGGTTTAGGGTTTGCGTTTTAGGGTTTAGGGTTTAGGGTTTGGGTTTTAGGGCTTATGGTTTAGGGTTTGCGCTTTAGGATTTATGGTTCAGGGTTTGGGGTTTTAGGGGCTACTTGGAGGGCTGACCTAGAGGGGTTCTATCTGTACGGTTCAGATAAGGATATATAAGGGGCTCTGCAAGGATATGTCGGATCTATTTAGGGATTATTATTATATAGGGATTTAGGAATGCTGCTCCAATAATGGAACCCCTGAACCATCATGCTCCTGAACCATCATGCTCCCGGTTTTACATACTCGCCAAGGCTCCAATGACAGGGCGACCAGCTGGCGCAGAATTCCTGACAGAACGCTTTTGGGCTTTAGTTTGGTGCAAGGATTAGAGCCAAACCCTAAATGCTAAGCCCTAAACCATATACCATAAACCCTAAACCTTAAACCCTGAGCCCTAAACCCTGACCCCTAATCCGTAAATCTTAACGCAGGACCCAGGGCTCGAGGGTTTCAATTTTCAAAGGACAGCAATTTGTCTTCGGATCCCTTTTCGGGCCTCCGCGCTAACCACCTCATTTTGGCAAAGGCTAAGGCTTTAGGGCATAGGTCTGGCAGAATTCTTTGAAAGGGTTAGGAAACCAGCGGTGGAATGCATGCAACTTGGTTTTCACTATCCTAAACCCTAAACCTTAAACCCTAAGCCCCCAAACCCAGAACCTTAGGAAACTTGGGAGTGCCAAAGAAATCCAAATCCTTCTGGCCTGCCAACCTTTCGCTCAACAGCCGCTTCTGAGCTATAGTGTAAAGTCCTTAAAGGGGGTTATATCGGGTTTAGGGTTTGGGGTTTAGGGTCTAAAGTCCTAAAAGGGGGCTATATAGGGGATTGCATAGGGGAGTATCATAGGGCTTACTAAGGGGGATACTAGGAATTTAGACTATAGCTCTTACAACTCCTGAGGCCGCTGCCTGACCTTGAAACCCGTGATTCTCAGAATCTAATGCCTGGGCCAAGCAAGTACCTCTACAGCTCACATGCTGCATGGCCTTAGTATGCTAGGACACCACCACTATCCCCAGGTATATGGCACTTTGGGTCCGGCAGGATATTACCCTCAACCGTAAAAACGTGAAGATCTTGGCCATCACAGGGGTGCGTGCGGGGCGTCCTACAACCCAGGCCAAACCTCACTTCAGCAGTAGTAGCCTTCCCCAAATGGTAGTTTCCCAAAGCTTAGGGTACCCCAATGTAGACTTCAACAATCTAATAATCCTTAATATGGGTCCCCCAAGAAAGGTACCCGTAGAACCCTGTATAAGCCCTATATAACCCCTATAATCCCTTTAAAGGCTACCCCTAATTTGGGGAACTACCTTAAAGTCACGTTCAGGAATCCAATAGGGGGACATTCTCAGAAAAAAAGGGGAATTCATAAGCCAGGCCTTCCCAAAACTCCCTCAGCTCTCATACTAGCTATAGCCTAAAATCCTAGTATGCCCCTTAATAAGCCCTATCGTAGTCCCCGATATAATCCTCTATATAAGCCCCTTTAAGGAGTTTAGATTATGGCTCATACCAGTATGGTGTCCTTGGCCCGAAATGAGTCCTGAAAAGACTACCATCCTTTTTAAGCGGGCCAAGAGCGAGTTTTGTGTGTGCGTTTGAGGGAGGATAAGGCTCATCCTTCCAAACAATTCACGGCCACATCCTCCAGAAAAGGAGGTAGTTTCCCAAAGTAGGCGAACCCCAATATAGACGCCCCAAAACCATAATCCTTATTATGGGGACCCCCAACAAGGTACCCCTAATCCTGGGAAACCACCAGGGAGCGCAACCATAAAACTGACGCACGTGCAATCTGTAACGTGACGCAATGAGCCTTGTAGCAAGGCATCGCGGGAGGCAGACGGATCCAGGTCCCACAAGCCTGATAGGGGCTGCATGGTGCCGGTTCCCTGACCCAGTCACGCCCTCCAGAATGTTAGGGATGTGTAGGACTCGTCGGGAATCTAAGAGTATTCTACGGGTGTCGCTTACGGATCCTGGCAAGGACTTTTAACAAGCTCCGCTTTCTGACGTCACGGGCCAGGTTCTCTACTGGACTTGTTCAAACTCACCAAGGGCGTATCTTCAAAGAGATTGCGGACAAAAAGTTCTTTGACAAGTTTACGGTGGCGACTACCTTATCTACGACACCATTTCAACTAGTCTCGCGTGACATATGGGTTGTTCTCAAAATAATGGGCCAATTTTGATTATGGATCATCTTGCAGCACCTAATATTGGGGGTACTAGAATGGGACCCTAATTTCGGGAACTACCCATATGTACTTTCGGGCCTCCAGAGCAAGGTGGGGGTTTGGGGCTCGGTGTCCCTAAGCCCCAACTGGTTCCTCATTGGAAGACTTTCAAGAACTATAAGTCTGCATTCCTTATTAGGCTTTGGGGAACACTAAACCCGAAACCCGAAACCCTAAAAAGCTTAAAACCCTAAACCATTGGCCCGGCTAATCCCCTCTTATAAGAATACATAAATGAACTTATTGGGGGCTAGCTAGGGGTACAATATAGGGTTATATCGGGATAACGGACAAGAAAAAGGAAACTACTGCTTAGGATTTAGGCTCTAGGGTTTTTGGTATGTGGCGTGGGTTTTTCGGTCAGCAGATTCTTGCCCTGATTTGGATTTGCAGGACAGATGAGTTCTGGGATGACTAAGCTGCTCATCTCAAATTCTAGGTGAGCAACATAACAAGTTCCTGCAGGCACCCAACGGTCTTGTTCGGGTTGCGGGTTCTGGCGTTGAAGTTTCGAACCTGAATTGGGCTCTGAAAACTCTACGTCCCAACAGCACGAATCCCAAGACGACACCTGCAATCATGAACATGGTTTAGGGTTTACGGTTTAGACCTCTTACTACCCTGTGAGCCCCTGAAACATGCTGTCTCCAGTCTCTTCCATTGAGTTGGGTTTAACCCTCGAAAAGCCCTTTTGCTTACACCTGCTTCGGCCAAAGCACGATAAAGAAGGCCCAGTGCGATCAGCAGCCCAACCTCTGCGGTTACATAGGTGAATAATCCTGAAAGGGGGGGGATATAGGGGATTATATAATATAGGGATTATGTAGGGCTTAGGGTTGAGGATGGGTGGTAGGGAATACTAAACCCCCCCACGCTTAGAGGGAGGGGATTATGAGGGTTTTCCAACAATTAGGACTCCCTTTTGAGGGATCCCCATAATCGGGGTCCCTTTATTTCCGTAAACTCCCGTATAAGATCATACAACACTGGAGAGTTTGGGGCTTCGGTCGGGATCAAATGGAAACGAAAACGAAAAATGAAGTGGAAACCCTAGCTGCCCTTGAAGGAGTATTCAGGAAGTAAAAAAGCGTTCCTCCAAAATTGTCAAAATCAAATGGAAAGGAACATGGAAAATGAAATGGAAGCTGTGCCATAACAGGGTGTTGTTCGGCTAGGGTTTAGTTAGGGTTCAGTATGTGTTAGCCACCTTCCGCTAATATCAAACCCCGCAATCCACTAATTAATACGAAACATCCACTACGTATTGTAATATACCACAAGGGGAGTATTTAATATTAGGAAATGTGTCGTTCATATTACGGGGTAGGGGTTTGATGTTATGGGGAGGGATTACTGGTTCCAAAAGACCTGTCAGTTCGCGAATATTGTGACACCCCAATAATGAATAATCAAACTGAAAAGAAATTGGACACGAAATGGAAACTGAACTTACATAGGGGTTTATGGGGTTGTCCCCCAAAATTGCCACACGGGAGTTTCCCCTTTTGTTTTTGGTTGAGATATTTGTCTTTCTAAATGCGCTTCCCTTGGTCCCTGCCTTGTAAAGATCTTTAAAACAACCCTCATGCGTGGCTAAATCGTACGTAAGCCTAGTGCAGCATGTTCATTGCAACTTGACCATGGGGAATCTGGGACTATGATATTGGTTTTTGCTTAAGCGTTGACATGACGATCCCCACGGCCGGAAAAGAATCTCAGTTTTCATCTCGTCGTTGCCCATTTCAATTGCCATTTGATCCCCCAGCGTTATCCTCTACGTCTCTACAGTAGCCCTCAACCCGAAACCCTAAAAACCTTAAACCCTAAACCCTAAAACCTTAAACCCTAAACCCTAAACCCTAAAATCCTAAACCCTGAACCCAAAGCCCCGGCAGCAGCCGAGGCATCGGCTCCCCACCATGATGCTATTGCCAAAGCCTCAGGCATGGGGGAATTCTCCGTGTACTCAAATACTAGTTCAGGAGTACATGAGCTATGGTCTAAACTCCTTAAAGGGGGCTTATATAAGGGATTATATAGGGGATATATTGGGATAATGGAAGAGAAAATGGAAACTACTATTTGGGGTTTAGGGTTTAGGGTTTAGGGTTTATAGTCTAAACTCCTTAAAGGGTTTGTATAGGGGATTGTATAGAGGAGTATTATAGGCCTTACTAAGGGAGATACTAGAAGTTAAGGCCATAGCTCATATAAGGATACATAAGGGTATATAGGAGGGTTATGGATTTAGGGCTATAACCTCGGTCTGGGGAATCAAATGGACAAGAAAATGGAAGCCGGGATGGTTGTGCGGGTTAATAGGGCTTAGGGTTTCCGACAATCACGGTCCCATTTTCCGGTATAAGGCTTAGAGCATATTGGTGTCAATTTGCCCCCCTCCCCCCCCATTTACGGAAATCACACTATTTCTTGGGGCACTGTGGAAGATTACCATTTGTAATCTGTACTGGGGCTCAGGTACCCTAAACCCTCATCCCAAAGGTTCAACGGCAACCCATTTTATGTCTCAGATAAAAGGTTCGAGAAATTCAGATTACAAGGTACAAGGCTTAGGGTCTAGTTCGGGAAATTTACGACTTCGGGCCTCCAACGTAGAATTTGGGTAAATCTTAAAGTTTAGGGTTGAGGGTTTAGGATGTAGGGCTCAGTCCCTTACTTTTGGTTAGCTAGGAATGAAGCAATCGATCCGTATAGTAGTCCCTATATGACCAGCCATAGTAGCCCCCAATGCTCTTTTCCATTCCTTCATCCCCAGCTAACCAAAGGCCTAAACCCTAAACCCTAAATAGTATTTTCCATTTTCTTTTCCATTATCCATATATAACCCCGATATAACCCTTTCCATTTTCTTTTCCATCATCCATATATAACCCCGATATAACCCTAACCAAAGGTAAGATCCTGGCTCTCTTTTGCTAGGATTCGGGCGATGATAGTCACGGTATTAAGAATAAATTATAGTAGTACTAATAAAAATAGTATTAATGAGAATAATAGAAATAGTAATAATAACAATAATAAGAATAACAATAATAATAAGAAACCCTAAACCCTAAATACTAGTAATAATAATAGTAGTAATAATAATGGGCCCCATGACGGTGTGGGGTGGGGTTTGGGGTTTAGGGTTTTAGGTTTTGAGGTGTTGCGTTTCGAGTTTTAGGTTTTGGGGTTTAGGGTTTTGGGTTTTGGGTTTAGGGGTTTAGGGTTTAGGGGTTTAGAGTTTTGGATTTGGGGTTTAGGGTGATGAAAATAGGATCCTCTTAAAAGGAATGGGGGATGGGCTACGGGGACTGCCATACACATATGCGTGGATTATTTAGGACATATTCCTCCGTTTCCTCCCAACTGCCAGCATAACTGTGCAGGGGTATATGCAGGAATCCCTTCGGGTTTAGGGCTTAGGCTGCTACCAGTGGTATTTCTAGCATTGTCAACGTCCTGCAGTTCAGGTTTGTGCTAAATGACAATACAGCACAAGCAATGTGCAAAGTTTTTATCATTTGGACGAAGCTTTCCAAAGAATTCGAACGCCCCAGAGCAGAGGGTGGCAAAGAGAAAACTTCAGGGTCCCAGCTTGCAGGCAGACTATTTTTAAGCATTGACATGTCTAAGGCTTTCGACATGGTTGATTGAATAGTTCATCCAGCAACCCTTCAAAGCAAGTTCAGCTTGACCCAAATTTACTGAAAACACAAGCAAGCTTCATGTGGAAGCCTTTGGCAAATGGCAGCAAATGGACGGGATTTCAGCGTGAAAAGCAAGAGAGGAATCAAACACGGACGCAATTTTACCCTATTGTTTTTGCCCTTGCAGAGCTCACATTCTGGCTGAGGCTCTTGCTTGGATTCATTGTCAACGCAATATTCAAAGATTTCATTGATATACATTTCCGTCCAGCACCTTGCGTTTGAACGCTGGCAACTCAGCTGAGGAGTAGAGGATGGCTGGGCTGATGCCTATGTGTCTGTAAACTTGCGGATCACAATTTGGATCTCTCACACTCCGCAAGTCAATGCAAATCCGGACCCCTCACGGGTCAGATCTCCTGCATAATAGCTGTCCTGAGATGCTGAAACTTGAGCCCCGTCCGACGCAACCAGGATAGTCTGCGGGACCGTCTCGTCAAGGGAAGCTGCTATGCCTAGTTCTGGTTCTTCAGCATGGCTCTATCTATAATATCAACCCATTCACGCAGTCTTTTAGAACTGCCATGCTCGTATCAGTACATGCTTCAAGTTTGGGGCGTTTTGAGGGTCTAAAAATCCTATAGAAGCCCTATAAAAACCCTATCTAACCCCTCTATAGCCCCTGTTGGGAGAGAAGGCTCAAGGAGAGTAAGGCTTTCGGACACACATGCCCCAATCGAACAAGGAACCCAACCAAAAACTCTGCTCAATGACAGTGGTCTTTGCATGGCTTGCTTTGGGGTCCCATGTTTTTCTCAGACTAGAGTGGACTTCGCAAACAAAAATGTTGTCTCTACAGTTTGCCCTTACCCCCCCCAAGCAGATTACCCTGGCGGTTTTGGTGGTTGAACCTAGTAAGGTTCTTCTTCTAATAGAAATACCATACCCAAAAGGAGGATATACTTTATTGCTGGCTAGACGATCCCCAAATAAGATACTACTCACATCCCTATAACCCCTCCTAGGCCCTAAACCCTAAATCCCTAAATCCCTAAACCCTAAATCCCTAAACCCTAAATCCTTAACCCTAAACCCCAATCTCCTAAGCCCTAAATCCTAAATCCCAAAACCCTCTAACCCCCTTCAAGGGAATCCAGGGGCCCACGCCATGACCTGAACCCAATCCGCTTGCCCTCCGGTGCGGAAGGATTCCACCACATCCAGGTGAACTGGCCAACCACCCTCCTTAGGGCTTTAGCGCTTGGAGTTTAGGTAGGGTTTAGGGTTTAGGGTTTGGGAGTTTGGGGTTGAGGGTTCCCAAACTGTAAACCCTCGCCTACCTATACATCCCTATACCCCCTCCTATATAGTACGCATACCCTATATCGCCCCTCAACACGGCGCTTCCATGCTTGTTTGAGGGAGGGTAGCATTCCAACACCCAGTCCCTAATCCCTACAATTCGTATAATTAGTTTTGCAAGCACAGCTCATTCTTTCCACCTTCCCGGCTTCATGTATGTTGCTAGGGCATGTTACGAAACACGAGTCATATCTATACCAAGCACACAACGGGATATAGTGTATAGCCGAACCCTAAACCCATAGTAATAGTAATAATACAAGTAATAGTAATGATAGTAATAATAATAGTAATAGTAATAGTAATAGTAATAGTAATAGAAATAGAAATAGTACTAATATTCATAGTAATTTTCCTACCTAGCTTCTTGATAAGTTTCCTCTTCCGCAAGGCTTGCCATCCTCCCGCCAGTTCACATACCCTGGAATTCCCGAGCCGCAGAAACCCTCCAAAGCAGGGTCCCTCTCTCCGAAACACACTCAGCCACTGAAGCCTACATAAAGAAGGGGATTGTGGTAACCATAACCCACATGGTGTGAACTATCATCTGACTGGACTTAGGTCCTGGTTGTAGGACTCAGGGTTACCAACATCGAGTTGTTACACACACATATGAAATTGGCAAGGCTGCGTCCAGAAAAAAATGTGTCGCGGCTACTGTCCAGATGAAATTCCAAAAAGAGCTCGATTTGTTTGGCGGCGACTCTTATGGCATAATGTAACTTTGCTCTACCAAGCACTCAATTTCAATAAAGTACAGGAGTTGGCACAGAAAACTGCTCTCTCAAATGCAGGAAACTTGGAGAATCCGCATGTTTTAGAACACATGTTTTGGGTAGCCCAACCCCCAAAGGCTCCTATACGATCCTTGCTGTACTGTAGTGGTTGCGGTTGCAAGAACCATTATCAATAATAGGACAAATCCAAATTCAGGGACCTCGCCCTACCAAGTTGTGGAAGTCTCCATGTAGGAGTTTCCAACCATATACGGGGTATATATAGGGGTTGTAAATAGAAACTACTATAGTATATTGGGGTTGCATAGGGGTTATTAAGGGGTAATGGAAAAGAAGATGGAAACTACTACGATAATGGGGTTATTAGGGTTTAGGGTATAGGGTTTTTATGATGGCGACTTGTTTGGAAACTGCCAAGTAGGAATCCTAGCAAAACAGTACCTTGCTCCTTGTAGGGGAGCCAAATAATGTAACAGTTACCCAATCCCTAATTACCCCAGTCTAGTAGTAGTTTCCATGTTCTTTTCCATTGCCCCTTAAAGACCCCAATGTAACCCCAATACACTATAGTAGTTTCTATAACCCGAAACCCTGAAGTCTTCCGTCAGATCCCACACCCCCTAATTATGCAACTACGCTTGAATCCATAACGTTGGCCATTCCTTAGCCCCCCAACTGCATACCAACCTGAATCTGAAATGGGGGTTTCGCAAAATTATGGGCACCTTTAAAGAGGGCTAATATAGGATTCATGGTTTGAGGGTTTCGCAAATTAGGGATACCTATTTTGGGGCCCCCATGGGAAGGACTAAAATATTCTGGGGTCTTTATTGGGGTCTGTTTTTTTTTGCGCACCTGCCAAATCTCAAAACCGCAAAGGGGCATAGACCACGTCGCCAGTGATGTTGCAGGGAGCAATGTCCTCCCAGTCTCGACAAACCACCTGCCAGGTTTCCTAAACTCGAAGCCCTCGAAACCCCTAAACCCTAAACCCCCCAAGCCCCCGAAACCCTTAAACCCCCTAAACCCCAAAACCCCCCTAAGCCCCTAAACCCTAAACCAGTGCAAGGCTTGGTTTTGGGGCATATTGTCAAATTAGCCCCTATACTAGGGTTTAGGGTTTGAAGGTTTAAGGCTTAGGGTTTATGGGGCTGAGGGTTTGGCATTTGGGGTTTGGGATGTTTAGGGATTTAGGGTTCAGGGTTTCGTTTTCGAGCGGATACAGGTTGCAGACAGGTGATGTGAAGTATAAGGGTCTTATGATGGTTTTCGCTGAGTGTCTCTAGGATTCCTTGAGAATGTTGGCGAGTGCATCTTATGGCGCCCAACCTTAAATTCAAAACCAACCATCTGTGTAAGAGAGCAACGACCAAATTCTGGCAATCATGAAGAAACAGCTGGAAATCGAATCAAAACAACATGGAGACCCAGATTTCATAGGGATGTAGCATCTGCACTGCAAGATTTTGGGTGCATGCCCCGAACCTTAAGCCTTTAGCTTGCATTGATGCGCCCTAGCTCCTTACCGGGATAATACTCAACATCAGAACAGGTATTAGTTTAACATAAGAAAGAAACTGAAAGCAGGTTCAATTAAGACATGACCCAGCTTTAAGAACTCGATCTTGCTGAGAACCATCCTCATAGCCCTTGACTAGTAACTCAACTCCCCGAACCCTAGCTCTAGACCCTGAAGCCTAAACCCTGAAGGCCCCAAACCCTGAACCCTAAACCTTCAACCCCAAAAGCTAAGTCGGGTAGGCCTCCGTCGTGAGGGTGCTGAAGGAGAGCACTCTCCAATCCTGAGCTTTAATGCGTCGAGTCTTCGCGGGCACTAGACAATCGAAACCATCATACCCCTTAGCTTCGTGCGGTGGAGGAATGGAAAGGAATATGCAACTTGTACATTGTTTAGGGTTTTATGCGTTTGTGTTGGCTATGTTTGAAATTTCTAGGGCGCGAACACCCTCTAAGGGTGTAGCTTTTCATCGTATCCCATCTGTAGCACTTAGGATTCAGGGTGTAGGGTTTAGGCTTTGGCGTTCAGGATTTAGCATACGGCATACGATTGCAGGCTTTGGGGGTGGGGGTCAAACCTTAAACCCTAAACCCTAAACTCTGAAGCCTACAATCCTAAACCCTAAACTCTAAACCCTAAAATCCTTTAAACCCTAAACTCTAAAGCCTAAAATCCCAAACCCTAAACTCTGAAACCTAAAATCCTAAACCCTCAACTCTAACGACTAAAATCCTAAACCCTGAACACAAAACCCTGAACTTAAGAGTTGGTCTTGAGTTTTCTTCATGCACGCACACCCAAGCGGACCCCCAAACAGACGTCCAAACGAACCCAAAATCATGAACATTTGAGCTATAGTCTAAACTCCTACTATCCCCCTAAATAACCTCTATAGTACTCCCCTATATTATCCCCCTTTCATAAGGAGTTTAGATTATAGCTTGTTTGATTTCAAGAATCTCCCGATTATTAGTATTGCCACTATTGCTGTTGCCGCTGTCGCTACCGCTAGTGCTGCCGCTACTCCTCCTGCTAATACTACTACTCTTGCCATGATGTTATGATATGTCATTACTACTAATTACTAATATCTGAACCCTAAACCTTCAATCCTAAACACTCCTAGACCTAGAACCCTAAACCCTGAACCTTAAACCCTAGACCCTACAGCCTAAATCCCTTAAAACCTAAACCCTAAACCTTGAAACCCGAAACCGTTCTTATGACTGGCGGTAAGATCTGCAGCTGGCCGGCTTCAGCAGGAACCAGGTCCCCTGACAGCACGCAGGTTCGCGCATTCCTCATGCCGCGTATTCCGGATTTAGGGTCTAGAGTCTAGGCATTCTGTAGAGATATATAGGGTTTCCCAAAATTAGGAATACCTTCATGGGGATCCCAATAATAAGCAATATGATACATGAGGATTCTGTGAGGATACCTAGGGACTATGCCGGCATTATCTAGGACTTCCGGGATGTTACCCCGATATTCAACAATGAGATGGAGAACAACATGGACAATGACATGGAAACTGGGATTCATAAGGGTTTGAAGGTTGGGGGAGAGTGCAGACTGGCTTATGGTTGATGACCTCTTCGTGTTGCCGTTGGGTGACAGCTGACTAGAGGATCGAAGATTCTGCAGTTCGATCTAGAGAGAACACAGGCCAATCTCCAGGCCTCCGACACCAAAAAAACGAATCCTGTGCGAGACCGTAATGTAGTGGCCTAATGTCTTACCAACAAAACAAGGCCTATTTGAGGTACCTTATTCCAGAATGATGTAAGAAATCTACGACCATTTTGTTGGTAATTACTTGGGTTCCTAAGCCCTAAACCTTACTTTATCTGCTTCTTTGGGAGCCTATTGTTGGGGAGGAGAAACAATTGGTTCAGTGTTGTTCGGAGCTGCCTCGACAAGAACCTCCTAGCATTCATGATGACATGAGCTACAGTCAGTATTTGGGGTTTAGGGTTTAGGAATGAGCTACAGTCAGTATTTACAAAATTGAATATGAAATTGGAGACTGGGAGTACATGGGGGATTATGGGATGCGTACTCTAAGTTCCCATCGTCCATACGTCCTAGCGTACGCATGCACACCTATGAATACATGCATATAACAGCTATATACATATATATATATATATGTATACACATTAACTTATTTGTATAAATGTGTGTATAAGATTCGTAGGCTTTTTTAAAATAGGGATCCCTTAGGGACCCAGTGGTATATGGGGACGGAATAGAATTGGATTCTAGGGGCCACTTTCAAGGATTGAGGTTGAAACCCTAAACGCTGAACCCTAGGTTTGAGGGATCAAGGATTCCTTAGGGGCATTTGGGACAAACTTCTGCATGAATCCTGGAAAGACCGTGTAGGCAGTCTGCCCCTAAAAGCAGAGCCCATCAGGCTTTTCATACGTCCTTCATGGCCCGTTTCGTAATCACATGGTTACCCCAAACCAGAGACTCTCATCCTCTTTTGATGTCATTTCATGGCCCAAACCTACACCACACACGCTAAGGCTTGTTGGCTTAAACTTTGAGGAGAATACCCGAAACCCTGAAAACTTTGCAGCAAGTGGCCGGAGGAGGATGTCCTCCTCCGGGTAGCAGGTCACCGCCACACGGACGCTACCGTCCTAAAGCGAAGGGCGTGAGGAGTTTAGGGTTCAGGGCTTGAAGATTCTCAGGCTTCGTTGCAAGGTGGTGGATGTAGGAGTTCGGGGTCTTGGGGGTAGGGTGTAAAGTGGGTTTGATTTCGACTAGGATTAAGATTTGGGGGATTCTGGGTCCAGGGTTTCAATTGGTGTGTAGCTCTTTAGTAGTGGATATATGTGTGTGTGCGAACAGCAACAAGGCCATGATGGAGATGAGCACAAACAGTCGTCAAAGTAAGCAGTTGCAACAGAAACGCTTGGAATAATTTGCTGATCGATGGTACTAAATTAAGGCCCTTTTCTTGCCTGAGAGATTCCCTCCTAGAGGGTAAAAACCTGATAGCTGTTGAGCACTTTGTTATACCTCAAGAAATAATCATCGGATTGGCAAGGGTCTACCTTAAACGAGCCCCCGC